>PVIU01003869.1:13176-137151 GCA_004026605.1 Ondatra zibethicus | reverse complement strand
ACAGAAGCTTTTCAGTTTCAGGAGGTCCCATTTATTAATTGTTTCTCTCAGTGTCTGTGCTGCTGGGGTTCTATTTAGGAAGTGGTTCCCTGTGCCAATGCATTCAAGTGTACTTCCCACTTTCTCTTCTATAAGGTTCAGTGTGGCTGGCTTTATGTTGAGGTCTTTGATCCATTTGGACTTGAGTTTTGTGCATGGTAATAGATATGGGTTTATTTTCATTTTTCTACATGTTGATATCCAGTTATGCCAGCACCACTTGTTAAATATGCTTTTTTTTTCCCATTTGATATTTTTTGCTTCTTTATCAAAGATCAGGTGTTCGAAGATGTGTGGATTGATATCCAGGTCTTCTATTCGGTTCCATTGGTCCTCCTGTCTGTTCTTATGCCAATACCAGGCTGTTTTCAGTACTGTAGCTTTGTAGTAGAGTTTGAAGTCAGGGATTGTGATGCCTCCAGAAGTTCTTTTATTGCCCAGGATTGTTTTGGCTATCCTGGGTTTTTTGCTTTTCCAAATGAAGTTGAGTACTGTTCTTGCGAGGTCTTTGAAGAATTTTGCTGGGATTTTGATGGGCATTGTGTTGAATCTGTAGATTGCTTTTGGTAAGATTGCCATTTTTACTATGTTAATTTTGCCTACCCAAGAGCATGGGAGGTCTTTCCACTTTGTGGTGTCTTCTTCAATTTTTTTCTTCAAAGATTTAAAGATCTTGTCATACAAGTCTTCCACTTGTTTGTTGACCAAAACCTTTAAAGAGATTCAGGTTAAAGAATCTGTAAAGTCTAAGAGTTTTGAGAACCTGGAAGAGTACGAAAAAGGATATAGAAGAGGAAGAAGAAATTTTAGAAAAGGAGATTGCACTGATAAAAAAGAAGTTAGAAAATAAAGGAAGGGAGCAGAGATGTCTCCACGTGACTTTCGCCACAAAACCAGTTCCTTGCCACTTCAAATCCTTTTGCTGCTGCTTCCACCCCTATAAACTTAGAGGTGGAAATCCAAGCGATCCAAAATAGACTAAATAATCTAAGTAGAGAAAAGCAAATTTATCCTGTTGTGGAAGTTATTGATCCGCAAGGACAGAGGATCAGGCAGCATAACCCCCAGGTCTTTAAGGACATTATGCAACTAAAAGAAGCATTTACAGCCTATGGAACTCGTGCCCCCTTCACTGTGGCTTTAATGGAATCCTTCGTGGAACTCAGCCTTACACCCAGTGACTGGATGCAGCTTTGCAGAGCCTGTCTTTTTGGAGATTGTTTGTTATGGAGAGGTGAAATGCAGGAAGATTGTGCCGAAGTGGTGGTGGGTTTCCCCCCGTGTGACCTTAGCATGTTGGCTGGCACGGGAAGGTGCCTGGGCTTAGCAGCACAGCTCACTTATGACCCTGCTGTTTATGCTCAGCTGCTGTAAAGCATGGAAAGCTTTACCTAACAAAGGAGCAGGGGAACAGCTGCCATATCCTTCAAGGGCCTTCAGAACCTTATTCTGAGTTTGTTGACCACCTGTTACACCTGGGAAGTTGCATTTTGGGGGACGTGGACTCAACTATGCCTGTTATAAAGCAATTGGCCTATGAAAATGCTAACAAATACTGTCAAGAGGCTATATGCCCCCATAGAAATAGGAGTTTAAATGAGTAAATCCGGTAATGCAGGGACATTGGTGGCACTCACGTGCTGGGACAGGTAATTGTTTCTGCCCTTAGGGAGAGTCAAGGTGGAGCTAGGTCAAGGAACTGTTTTCAGTGTGGACGACAGGGACACATCAAAAGGAATTGCCCCGCCGGTAAATGGACGGTTAATCAGCCCAGGGGAAATCCAGGTGTTTGCCCAAAATGTCAAAGGGGGCTCATTGGCCTAATGGCTGTCACTCTAAAATTGACATTCAAGGAAATCTCATCACTGTTGGGAAACGGGAGGAAGGGGCCTGTTCTGGGCCCCCAAAACTCAAGTGTACGGGGCCAGGAGCAGACCAGCTGTTCCCATCAGATTTCTCAATGAAACGCCTCACTGTCTATGACCTTGTCCGAGGCACCCCAGGAAGTGCAGGACTAGACCTCTGTACCTCCACCCGGGCAGTATTGACCCCACAAATGGGTGTGCAGGCCTTGGGGACTGGAGTATATGGACCTATTCCAGAGGGTTCAATAGGTAAAAATAGTTTTGGTTAGAAGTAGTGCTGCAGTTAAAGGAATTAAAATTTTACCAGGAATTATAGACTATGATTATACTGGAGAAATTAAAATTATGATTGTAGCTGGGGTGGGAGTCCTTGTCATCCCTCAAGGAGCGAGTATAGCTCAATATAGTTAAGAGGAACAGGCTGCGTTCCTGGCACCCCGCTAGCTTAACCCCTGAAATAACCACACAGAAATTGTATTAATTAAATTAACTGCCTGGCCCATTATATCTAGCCTCTTCTTGGCCAACTCTCACATCTGGATCTAACCCATTTCTACCAATCTGTGTTTACTGTGAGGTCGTGGCTTACCGGGAAAGATCCTAACCAGCATCAGTCTCAGACAGGAGTTTCATGGCATCTGCCACACTGCCCTTCTTCCCAGCATTCCATTCTGTACACTCCGCCTACCTGATTTCTGCCCTATCAAAAGGCCAAGGCAGTTTCTTTATTCACCAATGAAAGCAACACAAGTACAGAAGAACCTCCTACACCAGCTCAGCTAGTGCTTTTACCCATGTTTCGCTCTACTAAGCCATTCTTTAAACAAGAGCAAGGGATCAAGGGGTTTGGGTCCAAGGGATTCCCTGGAGCTTTGTGGGGTTCTAGTTTAGAGAACTGCCCCACACTTACATTAACAATTAATGGGAAAAGGTTCCAAGGCCTTCCAGATACAGGGGCTGATAGTTCTGTGATTGCTAAAAAAAAAAAAAAAACAAAAAAACAAACAAAAAAAAAAAAACACTGGCCCGCAGCTTGGCCTCTACGGCATTACTGGGGATAGGAATGGCCAGTTCTCCAGAATGCAGTACCCAATATTAAGATTGGGAGGATGAAGAAGGCCATAAGGGTGTTTTAAACCATTTGTCCTGGAACACCTTCCTCTCAGTTTGTTGGGAAGAGATGTTTTGCAAGCTATGGGAGCAGTTCTGACTGATGAACCTGTGAAGCACATGTTAACAAACCAGGGCTTTGTCCCCGTCGGGGTTTGGGGAAAAATCTGCAGGGAGATACGCAGATTTTAGTGGACAAGAAATTAATACAACAGTTACCTGGACAGCATGCAGGGTTGGGAAATTTTTCTTAGGGGCCATTGCAGAGCAGCCAGAAAGCATTCCCATAAACTGGAAAACTGAAAAACCTGTGTGGATAGAGCAATGGCCCCTAAGTAAGGAAAAATTACAGGCTGCTCATACCCTGGTCCAGGAACAGCTAGAGGCAGGACGCATAGTGCCACCCACTTCTTTCTGGAATTCTCCTGTCTTTGTTATTAAGAAAAAGTCTGGTAAATGGAGGCTGCTGAAATATCTTAGAGTACATTCTGCAGGGGAATCCAGATCCAACCTCCTTCTGTAAGTTGACACCTCAGGCAAAGCCACGTATTACTTTAATTGAGGAAAAGCTTGCCTCTGCTCACATTCATTATATTGGCTACAGTCCGCCTCTGCTGTTGCTCTCCAGGCCCTTGCCCGGCTCGCATACGGTACAGTGACGCGTGAGCTGTACCAAGAGAGTAGCGCAGGTGCAGGCGTTACATTTTCCTATGACTCAAATATGTGGTATCTTTGGTAATAGGGTCTTACCATTCAAGTACTATAGTAACCAAGAGCAATGGCAATAACCTACCATGTTTGTGGGGGTGGAATCTCCAGGACCTCACTGATATCCCCATGCTTGGCACTGTTGATCCCTATTGGATGGAACACTGATTTTGTTAGCAAAAAATACATTGTTAATGCTAAAAATGGGAAATTTTCATGATCTGATTGCTTATTTAATCAATCAGCAATTGGTAAATATTTTAATATGTCAAGGTCTTCATTGAAGAGTGAGATGGAGGCTTCTGGAGGAAGCTGCTGTCTAGTAAGGAAAGAAACGTAAGGGGAAGAACTGTGGATAGTCTTGCTCAGGGGTTGTCTTCCCAGCCAGGCGGTAACCTATAACCCCAGCGCTTGGGAGGCAGAGGTAGGCAAATCTCTGTAAGTTCGAGGCCAGTCTGGTCTACCGAGTGAGTTTCAGGACAGTGAGGGCTACACAAAGAAACCCTGTCTTGAAAAACTACAAAAACAAAACAAACAAGAAAACCTCACAAAAGGAGTTATCTTCTCTTTCACCTTCTACTGTATTCTACATGACTTCTCTTAGAATCTTGATAGAGTGATTGTTTTTCTCATGTTCAATGTCACTTTCTTACCAACTACTAGATTTCAGAGTTAAACATGCAAGGACTGGAAACAATCTCAGAAATCATCATTTTCAATTTAGCCTAATAAATTAAATGCCTATCAGTTTTCCATTCTTCTCCTACCTCTCCCCACCACCCCCGTGACTCTGAAGGTCTCTGGGTTATCAGCCATTCCAATGTGGCTAGGAATGAGGAGTTTCCTAGGACTCTGGCTTCCAGGGCAACGTCAGAGCATCCTGGAAAAATGAGCATGTCCTTGCTCCACGAGAACATAAAGAAGTACTCAGAATTAAGGGGCTTGTACTCATTCATTTGGGTTAAATTCTTACTAAATGCAGCAATGCTGAATCGCCATTGTGACACCAAGACTTGAGTGTGTCCTTGGAGCCAAGCTGCTCAGGCCCGGAGCAGGGTTTCTCACAGTCGCCTGCTGGGCCTGATATGCACACTGGTTGGGCTAAGTTAGAACGAACATGTTTTGGGTAAATATCTGGCATAACTTCTTTGGAATTTTCCACTATCTCAAATTCTCATGGTCTCAAAATAAAATTGCAACAGTCGAAAATAGAAAGAGTATATTTAACTACTCATGGGGTTAGAAATGCGGCTCAGCTGGTAGAGTGTTCACTCAGCGCGTATGAGGCCCTGATTTGATCCCCAGCACTGCAAAGAATTGGTGTGGTGGCACATGCCTATAATTCCAGCAGTTGGGAGGCAGAGGCAGGGAGATCAGGAGTTCAAAACCATCCTTTCCTATGTAGCAAATTTTAGGCCTAGCTTGTGCCACATGAGACCCTACCTCAAAACGACTACCACTACTTTCACATTAGCGGCTTGATTTTTGCTGGCTCTATGAGGCTGATTCCAGTTGAAAGGCAGTAACTATTTAGAGGAAAGATGACCTTCTACTGCCCAGGGAAAGAGACCTTGGAAGAAATCACTTCTGTGGAAGCATGGTCATAGCCAGCATGCTTCTGGAAACTTCCTTTCTATTGTCTAGACCTCCAATCTATGATCTATGGGAGAGGCTTAGATTTGGTCTTCCAGATACACGTGAGGATTTAATTTATGTGGAAGATGGTCTCTCAGGAATCCCTGAGTGGAAGAGAAGGATGAAAGTGAAGGAAAGGGAACCAATCTAGAGTGATCAGTGGGAGTGTTGGAGGGCTCACCGAGTCTAACTGTGGAACTCTGCTGACTGAGAAACCTCCCATGCTGAGCTACCACAGGACAATGTGTGTGTGTGTGTGTGTGTGTGTGTGTGTGTGTGCGCGCGCACGCAGTAAAAATAATAAAGATTTAAAATCAACAAAGTGATGGTATTCCTGGGACCAGTTTTAACTTTATTATTAGAAACAAATGATTACCAGACTCAGACCGTGAAACTTGGCCTACAGATTAAAGTAACCTTTTTGAGAGGGAGGGGGAGTGTAAAATAATAGTAAGGATGTCATAAAAAAATCTTAAGGATTCATATTATTTTTTGTTTATCTAAAATTATATATAATACATGCAAGTCAGCACACACATATACATAAATACATATATAATTTAAATGAAAGATTTCTACCTGGGCTGACAATGCTCCTTCCCTCAAGAGCCACAGACTATCTAACAAAAAACCCCAGTGACAGACATGAGAAGCCCCTTTCTAGTTGTAGGTCAAGAGAGTCTAAGAGACTCTAAAAACCTGAATTAATAATGCTTTTGCCTTTGGTTGCCTCTCAGATGTTGAAAGTAAGACCCTATTGCTGAAGATACCTTGTACTTTGAACACAGAACCTAGAGAATCAGAGTTGGCTTGACATAAAATCCTTCTTGAGGACTGGCTTTCATGATACCAGAAGGCATCACACAAGCTTCTGAAGGCAAGAAGCCACCAACTGTCCAAGGACCAGCACGGTGTGATAACCCTAAGGGTTCAGTCATGGCACACATACCTTGGTGGTGACAAAGTTCCACTCAACCAGAGGAAAACCATGCCTGGCCCTGCAAGCCTAGCTGACTACTCCCTTGGGGGAATGAGGTCATGGATTTGCAGGAGAACCTACCAATGTCACTTCACTAACCCAGCAGAACTCCAAACTGCATTCTAAAGATTTATCCTTTCACCCACAGCTAAGTTTAGCTCTCACCCTTCTTCAGAGAAACTTTTCTTTGTAACAGACCATCGTAGAAAGCCACAATTGGTCAGAATGCAGAGAACACGTGATCCTGGGTGCCCAGCCCCACCTGACACCTGTGCAACACAAGGCTCAGGGGACATCGTGTGGAAAGACGGTAAGAGCCAGGGGACAAGAAGTTGGCTGTGAGATAGATCGTGTCTCCTAGAAGAGTGAGGGAAGCCACACTAATGAAGTCTCTATTACGTGGTTGTCAAAGGAAGATCTGGACAAAGAGGACATCAACAGATGTGCAACATGGAATGGGAATCTCATAGGGCTCCAGCCCTAGCTAAAGAACTGCAATAGACATCCTGACATGGAAAAGAGAGATCTAATGGGGCTCCAACCCTAAACAAAGGACTAAGGAATAAGAGAAATAGTCTTTCCAGGGAAGAGCCCTCCTCCATTGGTTATCAAGAATCAAGTGATTAGCACTGAAGTCATATCATATACACAGAAGTAACATTATATGGACTGAGTAGGTTATAGTTATATATTTAGGAATATACACGTATATGTAACAACAAAGAAAAAGAGGCCATGGCCTTGAATGAAAGAGAGAGAGAGAGAGAGAGAGAGAGGTGAGGAAGGGTATGTGTGCAAGGAGTTGGAGGGAGGAAGGTGTAGGGAAAAATGATGTAATTATATGTTTATTTTCAAAAGCTATTTAGCCAGGCATGATGATGAATGCCTTTAATCCTAGCACTCAGGAGGCAGAGGCAGACGGTTCTCTGTAGTTACAGGCCGACCTGCTCTACAGAGCAAGGTGCAGGACAGCAAGGGTTACACAGGGAAACCCTGTCTCAAGAAGTAAGTCCTGTCTCCCAGTAACTATCCAAGCAAGTTCTCTCTCCAGATGCTGCTGTTCATGGCAGTAAAGAGGAGGCCGCTGATTTCAGACAATGCCGGGGCAGGTCTTCAACCCACTGTGCTAAGAGGAAGAGAGATGGCTGTGGTCTTCCTGCCACGAGAAAAAGAGAACCGATAAGGGCTGTTTACCATGTCTGACCTCAGTCAACACCGAAGGGATTTCCAGCAAATGCGCAGAAGAGGATGAGTGGATGGAGTGGGAGAACAAGAGAACGTGGGCAGGTCTGAGTGTGCGTCTGGGGCCAGGGAGCTTTTGAAGGCAGTGGACAGCATAGGCATTGCCGGCTCCTGACCTGCCCGAGTCCACGTTCAGAGCACACAATTTTGAGCTCGTTTGCGGCTGACCGGCTGAAGAGTAACTGAGAAGCGAGCTTTCATAATTACCTTTCCCCACTGGTACTGCATTCTCATGTGTGACTACACATCAACCACTTAAGCGCAGTGAATAATTTTGACTATAAATGTTTCCACACATGTGCCCGCTGGTGCTAATATTCAGTGTCCACCTCTGCAGTTTGGGGCAGGGGAGGGTGCTGCATTCTGATAACTCATTAGAACATGCGGCCGGAAAATTCTCATTTTAAAACAGACTCATTCTCAGCGACATTAAAGTTTAATTAGAAGTCTTCACTGCATTTCATTACGAGGTTATTCTCTAATTACTCAGCAGGTTCTGGTGTTTACTGATGCAGAAGTGACAGTACACAGAGATACTAAATTACTGCTGCGTTCTTTTAAAAGGTAATTAGGGAGTGGTGAACAGATCCAGGCATTGTTTAAAGAGCCTTAGGAGAGAAGAGCCGCAGAGCACTATCGTTACTTGCTGGAGCCGTCTTGGGGCGCAACTCAGCACCGCGGCCCTCACAGACTTCGGGTGAAGCAGCCATCTGAGAACCGTAGCTGCAATTCTCGCCTGGTCAGAGTGGGTGCGAAGTGGAGCCTGCAGTCCTAAATTGCTCCGATACATACGTGGGGAGGGCTGCATCTCCAAATGACTCACGGTTGAGGGTTCTGAGAAGCTTTCTGCATCTAATTACATTTTGTTCCCCTTTCCTTAGGGTTGGGGTAATAAATAAACTTAGAGAGCACAACGGGGTTCAAAAGCTCCATTAGCTGAACCCTGGCCCTTCGAACAGGGCTGGTGATGCTCACATGAGCACACTGAAATCCTATTGCTTTTTAAATTTTGTTTCACACAGATTTCATATTCTTGGGGAGAACCCAATTCCCTACCTCTTTCCTCATTACATTCAAACAGCCTTTGTGTATGCCTGGTGAACTCAGGGACGATTTGGATAATTTAGGTGAAAGTGTTTTCCCTTTAGGGAAATGAGATGGCTCAGTGGTTAAAAAAGTGGTTAACATTTAGATAACAGGTATGTGGTACAGGCGTGCACATGCCTTGAGGGTATTGAGGTGAGGGAATACTGTCTGTGGAATGGATTGTCTGTCTAAGTCACCTTTTTGAGCTAATTGACGACTACAGATATTTTTGCTTTCTTCTTAGAAGAGAAAACTGTTAGGTTTGCCCCTTAATAAGGTGTGAGGCCAGCTAAAGCTGGCTTGTACTACCTCTGCTAAGTACAGCTAACAGGTAACAGACCCTACAGACTGGGGGCTTAAATATTAAATCTCTCTATCTCTCTGTGGTATTGAGTTTTGAACATGCTGGGCAGTGTTCTATCACCGAGCTACACCAAAATTTTAAATATATATTTTAAGGTTTAAAAAAATTATGTAGGAGCTGGAAAGAGGACTCAGCAATGAGGAACCCTGGCTGTTCTTGCAGAGGACCTGGGGTTCGTTTCCAGTACCTACATGGCAGGTCACAACTGTCTGTAACTACAGTCTCAGGGGATATGACATCCTCTTCTGGCTTCCTCGCATGGTGAGCAGACATCCATGCAAGCAAAGCACCCAAATACATAAAAATAAATACATTTAAAAATTAGGTGTGTGTGCATGTATGTGTATGCCTGCATGAGTCTATTTACTATGTGTGTGCAGGAATGCACAGAGCTCAGAAGAACTAGAATTACAGGTGGTTTTGAGCCGCCTTATGGAGGCTGGGATCCAAATTCCGGTTGTCTGCAAGAGTGGTATGCAGTAACCCTCACACTCTAACACCTTAGCTCTGGAGCCTAGAAGCCCACAGCCAGGAGCAGTAGATGATGGCGTATGACATAATCCCAGATCTTAAGAGGTTGAGACAGGAAGGTTTTAGGCTTGAGTCTACCCCATCGACAATGCTTCTGTCTACTTATGGAAGCACCATTATATTTCCAAACTGCTGAGAATTCCTGCCGTAAGTGAAGGCTGAGCTGTGTCAAGCGAATGTAGCATAATTTGATTGCATCATGTAGCTTTTTCTTCCTTCGAATGTGATAATGGTGGATCACGTTGATTGTTTCTTGTACTTTTTTTTTCCAGACAGGGTTTTGTCTTTTTTTTATGGTTTTATTTAACTTTATTTTATGTGTATTGGTGTGAAGGTGTCAGATCCCCTGCAACTGGATCTTCAGACAGCTGTGAGCTCTTTATTGTTCTTAGATTGTTTTGGGGTGTCAGTCAGGGTTCATGATTTTCTGCAGTTGTGGGGTATAAGTCTGTATAAAGTCATTGGGTGTTAATTGCATTGAAAGTCCTGGCTTTTCTTGGATGGAGCAAAGAGCCATCATGCTTTTCATGCTAAAAATAAATTAATTTCTTGTCAAATATTACCATAGATAATAATTATCTGCTTTTTTGGTAATTGCTATGAAATCCAGAACCACTTTTATTTGTGGATCTCTTGAAAACATCAAGTTCATATAAGCAAATAGTTCCAAGAGTTTTCTTGAAACATCACCATCAATTGACACGTGAAAATGCCGTGCTGTGATTTCCATTCAGATCTGCATTTAGAATATTTCCTTCTAAATTGCCTTCCCTCCTGTAAACTAAAAACTGATTTCTTCTTTTTATCCATCCGGGTGCCTACTGGGGTTTGTGGGTAAGAGACAGAGTGTGTCTGTTTTCTTTCGCTTCTCTGCTCAGCAGAGCAGGGCGGATGGGAACAGTAGAAACACTAGGTTTTCTAGAACTGCACTCTGCAGAGGATTGATGGGTGACTTAACAAAGACTACACCAGCGTGACATTCTCCGGAGAAACGCGCAGGGCCACATGGAACATCCCCCTACTTCCAAGCAGCCATCTTGTTTCTGTGTTCTCCCGGGAACAGAATGACCCTCCAGACACACTGGAAGGACAAAGTTGCCTTGCTTTTTGTTAAGACGAGATTTTTCTGTGTGGCACCCACTGTCCTAGAATTCACTGTGCAGACCAAGCATGCCTCCTGAGGGCTGACATTATAGACATGCACCACCAAGTCCAGCTTGCCTTTCTTGTTTTTAAGAAATTGGGATAGGAGAGTTCTCTAAAAGGGCATTTAGAAGTGTAGTTTTTCTAAGTGGGCTTAGCAATATTTTTTCACATTTATTTATTTTCATGTGTATGAATGTTTTGTTCTCGTGTATGTGTGTGTCCTATGGGCATGCCTGAAGTCAGAAGAGGTCATGGAGCTACCGATGGTTGTGAGCATCACACAGGTGCTGGGAACTGAATGTGTGACCTCTGTAAGAGCAGCAAATGCTCTTAGCTGCTGAGCCATCTCTCTAGCTACGAAAGTGAATTTCAAAGACATTTTTAACACTGTCATGCTTGTTTACAGCACACCATAATCACATTTACCTCCTACCATCTTCTCATCCCCTCCCCTGCCCCAGCCTTGGGTGGCTGTCACAGATGCCGTGTCCATGGTCGGAGTGGTCAAGTCATATCCAGGTGACAGAGTCCAATGGCACTCTTCCACATCCTTTGACTCCCACAGCCTTTCCGTCCCCTCTTCTGCAATGTTCCCTGGGCCTCGGAAAGGGTGACATAGACGTCCTGTTTGGGACTGAGCACTCCGCAATCACTTACTCTCAGCACTTGGCCCTTTATGAATCCCTCCTCTAACCACTTCTGAAAGAGGCTTCTTGGACCAAGCCTGAGAGCTTCACTAGTCTATGGTGTAAGCACAAACGATGAGAAGACAGTTAAACTACATGTGTCTACTTGGTGTAACGTCAGTCGTAGGTTCTCCTAAGGGGCCTGTCACTTCCTTAGCTATAGGCTTTTATATTGTTGTGAACATAGCCTTTAATGGCTGAGCCATCTCTCCAGCCCAGTTATAGGCTTTTGATCAGTTCTTCAGCACCAAGTATGAAGTTGGCCTTAAATCTGAGCTGGAGATGGTTGGTTCCCCCTAGGACATTCATGCCGCTGTTGGACCACTGTGCATCTCTTGCCAGGAAGTTCAGTACTGCAGAATGCCAGGTATGGTTGTTAGTGACTTAGCTCCCCTAGCAGTCTGCATAGCACCGTCTGGCTCTGTGACTGAGAGACGGCCGGCAAGAAGCTCAGTTCCAGTTTGGTTTCTGTGTCCTGTATTCAGAGCATGGGCTGTCTTTTTTTTTTTTTTTCTGGTTTTTCGAAACAGGGTTTCTCTGTGGTTTTGAAGCCATCCTGGAACTAGCTCTTGTAGACCAGGCTGACCTCAAACTCACAGAGATCCTCCTGCCTCTGCCTCCCAAGTACTGGGATTAAAGGTGTGCGCCACCACTGGCCGGCCAGCAATAAGGTCTTACTGTCTAGTTCTGCTGGGCATCCAGGAGCAATGGCAAGGGGCTGTGTTGTGTTAGGGATTCTCTGCAGGCTTTCTCATCATGGGGAGGTATCCCTCACTTGGCAGGAGGGTTTTGAATACCTGTGACTTCTAGAAGCAGTACTGACCACCCATGGAGAGTATTTCCATCAAAATATCTCCTTAAAATTTTTTTTTGAAAGTTAGCTTATAAGGAAGTGGGTTTCTGTGTTTTTTTTCACATATTGCTAATTTTGGTTGACTTTCCTTTAGTCTGTTTCTTCCCTAGTTTTACCGCCTTCTACTTCCGTGTGGAAAAACATGGAACCCTCCAGAAAAGTCACCCTTGCATAGGCGCCACGCAGGTCTTCTTTGTTTTGTTCCAGTTTTACCGTGTGTGCTGCAGAAGCAGGTTTAGAAACGGGTTGTTTTGTATGAAGTTAGGCATTTGAGAAGGCAAACACAGTATGGGTCTTGAAACTGACGGAAGTCTTTCTTCAACCCTCTCTTCAGGTCTGCAAATGATCTATGCCAAGAAATATTAGAGGCTCACCAGAGTCCATGGTCTCCTGCCCTCCTTCTCATCTGGTTTGGGCACATACTTGATGGTTGTTTTGAGTCTTTGAGACGGGCTCACTATACAGCCTTGGCTGGCTTGGGATTTTCTGTATGGACTGGGAATGGCCTCAAACTCATTGAGATCTGTCTGCCTCTGCCTCCTGGTTACTGGGATTAAGGTGTACAGCATCGTGCCTAGCTTTGCTTGAGGTTTTTCAAACCTGATACAATACTGCTTCTAGTATGGCCCATAAAACCTCCGCCATGTGCCTCCTCCTCTTTTCTTTCAGGCCAGCTGGGATGAGATGACTCCCAGGGTAACCACGGAAACCCGTGTTGCACATGGGCAGGGCCTCTATCACTTTCCCTTCCCCAACCGGCTGTTCTGGCAGTTTGTCCGCGTGCTCTATATTGTTTTGTGAGTGAGACATGAACATCTGCTGAGTCGATTGGCACATTTTTCGTCTATTTGTGGGTCATCTGGATCTTTTGTATCCTGTAGTAGTACTTACTTGAATATTAATATTCATACACTCTGAATTATTTCCTGGCTTCTTGTAATATCTGAACCTTTTGAGATGGTGTCTTTGGTTACTTTTACTCCGTGAAGCATCTGCCAACTTTTCGTCTTCAGTCTAAGACAAATCTTCCTCCCTACAAGCCCGCACATACAGTCTCTTCCTTTTCTTCTGAGTAAATATGTGTGGACGAAGCAGAAACAGTCAAGGTCCAAGGAGCCCTTCCTCTTCAGCACCCAGCCAGACTAAAACCCAGCTTGCCTTGTGATTGAGCGTGGGGCTGTTGACAGGGTTTTGCCCCACTGGGTGTGGTGAGAAGAGAAAGGCAATGCTTTGGGACTGGCTTGGGTGGTCTTTTATACTCTTCTCTGTCATTCACAGAGCTATGGAGTGTAGGCCCATATTTCTATACGGTGTGGCAGCCAGGCTCTGAAGCCATAGGCCCCACCTGAGGTGGTCACGTAGCCTTCCACACAGGCTGTTGCTGCCCTAACAAAGGGTCAGGATGTTGTTTTGCTCCTTTCTTTGTAATTTGGAGGATGCCTGATAGAGATGCTGATTCAAGCCTAGTGCCAGCTAGCATACAGAGCAGACAGGTAGTTGTGGACGTGACTAAAAGCCATTCACCTGGTTACCTAGGAAACAGAATGCTAATGTATTTCCCCTCAGTTAAGTTTTGGTATAAAGACTGGAGAATAAAGCAGGAGGAATTCTTCAGGATGTGAATTCAGGACTTCATGAGGGATCACTGAGAATCTCCCTCCTGAAGCCATGAGAGTTGTGTCTCTATTCCTACACCTGCATGCCGGTCTAGAGAGACAGTTTATGTTGTGATCTGGTAGAGAGAAATAATGAAGTCATCTGCCGAAGATGGAGGGACCTCGATATGGAACCAACAGTAGGAGACATTTGTGCCGTGCGCGCGGTGGTGGTGGAGGTGAACAGTGACCTTGTTTTATCGCCACTTCTGAAAGTGACACGTGGAACGACAAAAGCTCAGATTGAGGAAGATGGATGAAAGCCCGGTTAACAAGCACAACAGCTTTCAGCTACGGAAAGGGCTCTGTGAGTACTCGCCGACCATGTGCTCACAGGGCTCTGTGAGTGTTATTAGCCGGTATTCACCGACCGCGCACTCATGATGCATCAAATGAGACCAAGCACTAATGGCCCCTGAGGCAAATGACTAAGTTCTACTAAAATGTTTCTCCACTTATCTTCAATTATTCAGATCCAATCTAATTTCCTTCGAAATTAAATGCTGCAGCTCCAGTTAACTCGTGCGACTGAACATTTAACAACAGATGCCTTCTGTACCTGCAGGTGACTTTGCTGAGGAAGAATGGGGCAGGCTGACTCCATGTTGTCTCTAAAATACAACCATTTCCTAGACGTGTTAACATGGCATGCTACAGCTGAGTATATAGCTGGGGCTTTGTCCCTGAACGCTAAGATGTAAGGAGCCTCCAAACTACCTTCTTCCCAACCCTGCTACCCCCCACCCCTCAAACCGCTTCTTCATCTTCAGCAGCTGCCCCAAGCTCCTTGTCACTTTTGGCTAAACCACTGGGCATTGGGACACCCGAGGCAAAAGTCTGAGTGGATAGAGCACTTAGGAACAACAGCACACATTCGGGTTTCACTGACAACCATCACAGAGCTGTCCCCTGGATCTGGACCCAGGGGTGTGTGATCACAGCTGTGGCTCCACATTCAGGAACCGGGCACAGCTGGTTATCCGGGGAAGAATAGTGAACAGCTTTTGTGCTTTTGCAGCTGGGCTTCTGTGGGCTTACAGGTGCCACCGACCCGTGTACCCTCTAGCTTGCTCCTCCTTTATCTCCTGTTGCTCCCTTTCTGTAACCTGGCCTTTCCTGAGCTCTTCATTTTCCCTTGTAACATTTACTTTCCCTCTGAGGCTCCAGCTGTATTAGCATCTTATTTTGGAAAAATGGCATTTAATAGAACCAGAACTATCCCATTTAACAGCGTTCCTGTGGGAACAACCCGTCTTAATGAAGTTACAAGCATTTCAGATGGCATGACATTTTCTTAAGAGGGAGCGAGTTGATCTTGTTTGAAGGGACAATGTGCTCACTTTAGTCTTCAGAGGCCCACACGGCCCTCACATGCAGCCATCTCTCTGCTTTCTACGGAAGAGCACAACAAACGAATAATCATTTGGCATTAGATTCACACCACGACTTATTTTATTAATTACTCTTAGTTTGCACTTAGAGTATATTTCCCTAGAGCGCACAACCAACTCTCCTAAGTCCATCTAGAAGCAGTTGGGACTTGAAATGAAGTCAGAGTGAAATGAAGAACCTTCCCAAAGAAAAAATTCAATGTGCAGTCTGTCAAGACACACGCCTGCTTTCCTGTAGCCCAAAGAGAATTTCGAGGTTCTGGGCTTAGAGCTGTGAGTTTGTAACCCTGGACTTGGGAGCCAGGGCACACGATTGCTTTGAGTTCAGACTCAGTCATGTGAACTGACTGAGCCCCAGCAAGGGCTGCACAGTGTGACTTCATCTCAGAAAAAACAGATGAGCCAGGTGGTGGTGGCGCATGCCTTTAATCCCAACACTCAGGAGGCAGACAGGAGGATCTTTATGAGTTCGAGACCAGCCTGGTCTACAGAGTGAGTTCCAAAGCTGCTGAGAAACCCTGTCTCAAAAAACAAACAAACAAAAAACAGAGAGATAGAGAGAAGAAAAAAGAGAAAACCAGGAAACAACAGCAAGAGCTAGGGAGGGACAGGGCACAGTACACTGTGCCTTTTGATGACCCAGGGCTCTCTGACCAGCATGGTATGAGCACAGTCATTGGTATGGATGGCTCACTGTGTGCCAAGAACAATACTTAAGACTGCAGGATTTGCCTCATTTAACTCCCATGTTACTTGCTGTCTGCATTTTCAGATGAGGTTCAGATAGGTTAATTATCCCACCCAAAGTCACGCACCCTCTCTTGACCTAGACTTTTAAGATCTGTTGCTCATTGTCATCTTCTTTCTCTTCTTTTTCTTCTTCCTCGTTTTGGTTTTCTGAGGGTCTTGCCATGTAGACCAGGCTGGCCTCAAACTCTCAGAGATCTGCCTGCCTCTGCCTCCTTCCCAGGTGTTGGGATTAAAGGTGTGCGCCACCATTGCCCGGCTAGCAATGACTTCTTTGTAGAAAAAAAACTGAAAACATCTGGGCATTTAAAAAGTGGCCCTTAGGGCTGGAGAGATGGCTCAGTGGTTAAGAGCACTGGCTGCTCTTCCAGAGGACCCAGCTTTAATTCCCAGCTCAAAACTGTCTGTAACTCCAGTTCCAGGGAATCTGAGACCCACACACAGACACACATACAGGCCAAACACCATTGCACATAAAAATATATAGATATATAAATTTAAAGTACTTGTTTACTAATTGCCTTGTCTTCTGCTTTTTGTTTTTTCTAACGTTGGATGTGGAGAAGGCAGGAGCTGTTATGGTTGTGTCCGCACCTGAGCAGTGAACTGGTTTGTTTCACCGGGACCGTTCTGAGGGACAGGCACACGCGCAAACGCTAAGGACTGCCCAGACCTATCGGTTCCGGACGAGTGTAAACACAGTTCTTGTTTCTTGTTCTGCGAGAACCTCACACTGTAGATCTGATCTGGTCCTTGCTATGTAGCCCAGGCTGGCCTTAAACTCTTGAAAATTCCACTGCAGCCTCCCAGGTAGGAGGCTGAGAATAAAAGACAGGACACCTTTGTGTGGCTGTGATTTGACCCTGGGACCTGGCTGCGGGTCTAATGCTCCAGGGTTGCTCAGCCCCTTTGCCTACGCATCCCCTCTCTCTCTCTCTCTGTAAAAAAAAAAAAAAAAGCCTTATTTTATCTGTAGTTAATGTGAATGGATGTTTTTGCCTGCGTGTGTCGTGTGTCACAGCATGCAGAGCCTAGAGGAAGCATCTGATTCCTGGGGACTAGGGTTTACAGATGGTTGCAAGCCATCTCGTGGGTGTTAAGAATCGAACCAGGGTCATCTGGAAGAGCAGCCCTTGACTGCTCTTCAACACTGAGCCATCTCTTCAGCCCCGCGCAAGTGTTTCTTGCCCTACGTCTCTGCTAAGAGGTTCCTCTGATAACAATCACCGCAACCTTCAGTCAGCTGTCTGCACCTCTGTCCTCAGACAGGAAGCTCTGTAGCTGCATTCAGCAGGCACTCTACTCTGGCCCTCCAGGTACACTGCCAAGAACTCGGGGTCGTTTGACCCCATCTGTGACTTTTGGCACAGCCCAGTTTGTGTTCTCAGAGGGAACAGTTTTATCCTGTCGCCTGCCCTGTGTCCCATCTTCCTTTACTTCCCTGTATCATTAACTCAGTCCCAAAGGTCAGCAACTATCTGGTGTTCGTCACAGCAGCCCAGAGCAATGCTTCTTAGAGTCAATTTTTTTTCTTTCAAACTTTTTATGGTGTGTGTGTGTGTGTGTGTGGTGTTTGCATATGTGCATGCTTTGGAGACCCCAGGCTGGTGCTGGGTATTGTGTCTCCCTCAGTGACTTTCTACCTAATTTATTTACTTATTTTTTTTTGGACAGTCCCTTCCGACAGTCTCTTCCTAAGCCCAGAATTCACCAGCTGGCTAGACAAGCTGGGCCCGAGCCCCAGGGAGCCGCCTGTCTCTGCACAAACCCCACGGATGTTCCAGACCTGGGCTGCACCTGGTCTTTATGTAGCACTGGAGCTCTGAACTCAGGTTCCTGTACTTGGCAGGCAAGTATTTCCCATCTGAGTCATCTCCTTGGCTTCTTCTTTTAAATGGTAAATGAAATTTATTTTCTAACTCATACATAAACCATAAACGTGTACACAGTTGTGGGATAAGGTGGTGTTGATACATGCCTGCACTGCACAATGCTTGAACCAGGATACACATGTCCATGTCCTCACACGTGTAATTTCTTTGCAAGGAGGACTGTCACAGTCTGTTTCCCAGGCGTTTGGCACACACAGCACGTTATCTCCACCTATGGCCATCTTCCCGCACCACAGCGCCAGGTTTCTTGCTTTAACTCTTAGTCCCTGTGAACCAGCTTCTCCGCAGCCCCAGAGAGCCACCACCCTCCCCCAGATTGCCATGAGAGCAATCTTTCCAGGTTCTATGTGTGAGTGAGGTCATGTAACAATTTACCTTTCAGTACCTGGCGTAGATTCCATCCAGGATGTTACAAATGACAGGGACTCATTTACAAATGATAGGGATTCATTTTTTAATTGAATTGAATTCGTGTGTGTGTCTTCCCTCCCCCACACTTGTTTTTTGAGATAGAGTTTTTCTGTGTAGCCCTGGATGTCTTAGAACTTGATATGTAGACCAGGCTGGTCTCAAACTCACAGAGATCCGCCTGCCTCTGCCTCCCAAGTGCTGGGATTACAGATGTGTGCTATTATTGTCCAGTTCCACAATTTTTTTTTAATCGGTGAAGCTTTTGATAGTTATGGAACACCACCTTGAGTAAAAAAAAAATCCTTTTTTGAGTCAGGATCTCAATAAACAGCCCTGGCTGGTCTGGAACTTACAATATAGATCAGGCTAACCTTGTAGAGATCATAGAGATCTACCTGCACTTGCCTCCTGAATGCTGGAACTAAAGTAGGAAGAAAAAAATGCACCCACAGTAAAATAAATCTTCTGCCTTATAAAAAGAATTTCAGAAACAGTGCATAGCAGCTGAACCAAGCCAACGCAAACCACCGCTCTGCCAAGAAAAGGCTAATGTTGGGGGTTGTCTATTATTTTAAATTATTTTTCAGTCAGAGACTGACTTTTTTTCCCTTGGTTTTTCAAGACAGGGTTTCTCTGTGTTAACAGTCCTGGCTGTCCTGAAACTCACTCTACAGACCAGACTGGCCTTGAACTCACAGAGATCCTCCTGTCTCTCCCTCTTGAGTGCTGGGGAGCCCTAGGATTAAAGGTGTGTGCCACAACCACCCAGTTACTTATTTGCTTTTAAAAATATCTTTGTTAAAGTATTAAGAATGCAGCTGGCTGTGCTTACTCAGGTGGGCTGCTGTTCTCAAGGAGCAAGGCAGGGCTGGAAGGTTGGCGCAGGAGGTAAAGGTGCCTACTGCCAAGTCCGGCAACCTGAGTTAGACCCTTAGAACTCATGGCAGGAGGGAGAGAACCAACTCCTTCTTGCTGTCCTCCGACCTCCACACATGTACCCTGGCATGTATGCACATAAAATAAATAACATAAAAATTAAAAGGAAGCAAGGTTGATATTTTCCTTAACCCTTGAACTTGATGGCTTTGTCTTCAATGTATGTCAGGAAAAACCCTTAACATAAATATTCTGCTGAAGTAATGTAAACAAACAACAAACGAAAGGGGCAAAATGTTTAGGGCTTGGCAAATACAGCCTCCAGGACCGGGCTCTCCTCCTGCGGCTCTGCACGGTCTGTTCGCAGCCGAAGGCTGACGGTTTGTGCAGCCGGCCTCTGAATTCAGCACGGAAGTAAATGATTTGGCTTCAAAGCAGTGTTGATGAATTATTGCACAAATTTCCACCAGTGATAACAGTCTGAATTCCTCTTCACCATATCTGTTTTAGAGGCCCAGGGACCCCTTCGAGATCCAAGATGAAACAAAACTGACTTTGGTTAATTTCAAAGCATTGCTCTGGTCTTCTCTACACCCACAAAGTCTAGGGCCTGGTAAATGTCCTGCCCTGGTCAGCAAACATTCATGGGCTGTCCACCCTGTTCCTGTACTGGGGAGGACAGTGGCCACACGGCAGAATGCTGCTTTCTAAGTTCCTTTGCCTCAGTTTGATGCAAACTTGCCCGAGGCTCTCTGATGTGCGTTATGGATTCTATTCAGAAAGCATTTCCTTTCTTGTACAAAACACACAACAGTGGGATCTCTGGCACTTTCAGAGAACTTGTCTGGTTCTTGTAGGAGAAATTCTCTCACAAAACAAGCGTCCATGGCTGCGATTCTCAGTGTGTGCTGTGACATAAATGGTGGATTTCCCTCCCTTTGGTAAGAAAGACATGCACTTCTGAGAGCCATAGGAAATGATTTGATTTTCCAATACATTATCATGAATTAGTGAAACTGGTTATGGACTTAATTATGCTTTTCTAAAAAATGTTTTTAGTCTGCTCCCAACCATTTTGAAGTGGACCTTGATTATAGCTAGCAAATTGTGTGTAAGTGCCCTGTGCTCATCACGGAAGGGCCACAGGTGGAATGGACTGGGGCTGGAAAGGAGGGTAATGGAAAAATCCACTGCTTGTGTTTGCTGCTTAAATGTCATGGTCGGGTAAATGGATTTCTCTGCTTCCTGGGACTCGCTTCTACTACATTAGCCTGGCAGCAATTAGAGGGATGGGATCGCTCTGGAAATGGGTTTGCTCGACCATGTGGTTCATCTTTTTATTGTGCAAAACAGAAAAAATTGCTTCTAATCAATCCACTTCAACTTTTAGTCGGCAAATTATTTACCATCCCATCAGCTGAAGTACCAAAGAAATGTTCTGTCTGAATTAACCGAGGGGAAGAGGGATTCGTGTCAATCAGGCGGCTGTGATGACGGTGGTGCAGTCTAAGGGGCCAGACAAGAAAGAGATGCATTATTCCTGGTGTCCTTGCCCAACTGATTGGTGCTTTTAGAGTAATTAATCCTCGTTTCAAGTATAATTGGACTCTTATTGATCGAAGCAGCCACATACGATGTGGTCGCTGTAACAGAAAGACAGGCTTTCTCCCAAGCAGAACATTGCTAATTTTGAACTCTAAATTTTCTGCATTTCATCAATACCCCCGCTTTGCGACTGATGTAGGATGTAGCATTTTGTGTGCTTAGATGAGAACTTTTTTCCTCCAGAAGCATAGATTCTCAGGGAGTTTCACTAATTTCTGCTTTGCCTATCAGTTCAGGCTCTGACTTTGCAGAGCTGAGTGAGTCACGCGGCAATGGTCTAACGAATGTGAGACTGTGCAAATTAAACATCGACAAAAATCTGAGAAAACAAAACTACATGTGACTTACAAGAGTAGACATGTTAAAATTGGGCTTTAACACAGCTACCTTCATGAAGGAAGGAAACAGCTCAGGCTGAGCGCTAGGGATGCTGGGAAAGCAGGAGCAGAAGGAGGTTTATGGCAAGCGGTCCTGATGTTCAGAGTCTGAGCCGGGATCTGGTGTAGCACTGGTAGTGTTGTGTGTGAGAAACTTTGCCTTCGTTTCAGAGAAAAAGGCCTCACAGCTCCCAATGAGATAAATAGCCTCTGTTTTTTTCAAAGACTGGAGATTACCACTGCTGCAAGAATGCAAACTTCTAAACAGATGAGAACAAAAAGTCTGTGGAAATAAAACTTTTCAAGTTCTAATTATTCTTATCAGCTAGACCCAAATCATCTCAGTATGTGAGATACATACACGCACACAGATACACACAAACATACATATATATACACAAACACAATACACATACACATGTATACATACACAAACACACATATTCATACACAAACGCTCATGATGTTTTTTGTCAGTTTAGTGGCTTTACATGAATCTACTGATATTTTAATTATCGTCTGCTGCCCCACAGTTCCTCAATCAGTATTCCATTGGCCATTCAGACCATGGCCTGTGGGGGCTTCCGGTCCAAGGACCCTGGCTCTCATGGCTATGATACGTAGGTTTTTAAATTAAGTCTCTATCGTCCTATTTATCAATAAGACTCAGAAGTCAAAGGCTGAGGTGAAAACCTACTAGCTCAGAGAGGCTGAGTAGCAACTAGCTGACCTTGATTTTTGGCCAGAGACCCTGCATCTCTTCCCTCATCCCAGAACAAAGAAAGCTCAAACTTTACTTCCCACCCGTTCCTTCCTATGAGTCTTTTTTATCCAAATATGCCTTCTAGACGGTCAATCCCAGTCAGTTAGTTGTTGGCTCCGCCCCCTTATTCAAGGTATAACTTTACTGAGCAGTCTTGAGAGTGTCAGAGTGCCATCAAAATCCTACAACACATACACACATATATATACACACATACACATATATGTTTGTATATAGTCTTTGAAAGAGATAGTTCACCTCTTTTAGGTCATTGTTGATTAACAGTGGGGTATAAGGTCATATCTGATGACAGCCACTGTCTTATTTAGGCAGAGGTTTAAATTCTAGGCACTCATTTAAAAGGAAGCCCCTCAACCTTTGTAAAAATTAAGTAAATCCCAATGGAGATGTTTCCTTTCTGCCTCGGAGGCCACTTTAAGTGCTCCTTTCCACCCGGAGAGGAAGGGGCAGCTGGCTTTTGCTCGGCCCGCTCAGCTCCCCTCTCTTTCTCTGGGCCACACACTGCATTGACATGAAGTTTCCTGCCTCTTACAGGAGAGTTTGGCTGAAGTGGGCTCATGCTCACGGCACACAGCCTACTGCGTCCACCTTCTGCTTCTAGGGCTTTGTTAGAAAGCTGACCCAAGAGCACTTGGAAAGAAGCAAAATAAAAGACCCAGGGAGGGCTTAGCGTAGCTGTGACCATCTCCCTTGGACGTGAGTGGAGGGTGGCATAGGGATGTTTATGTGGAGTTTTGCACTTGCTGGTTAGGTTTGATTGCTTGCTCCCAGGCCTCCTCTGTCCCCAAGACTTGTTTGTGTCCTCTAAAGCTAGTCCCAGATCACTCTCGTGGGGCACAGGGTAGCCTGACTACACATAATGGGGCCCAGGCCATGTGGGGCACAGGGTAGTCTGGCCACTCCTGGGGCCCAGGCCATGTGGGGCCCAGGGTAGTCTGGCCACTCCTGGGGCCCAGGCGGCACAGTGCTATGGGAGGCAGCACCAAGGTGCAGGAAAAGCCACAAGCTGACACCACCCAGGGAGGGCCAACATCTAAAGGGAAATACCTGACATTCCAACCATTAGATAAGATGAGATAAGACCACCAGAAGTCCTTGAGCCCAGGACTCACCTAACTTCCTTTTGCCAAGACCTCTAGACTAAGTCAGCCAATTAAGGGTCCTGAATCCTGGAAATCATCTCACCCCAACCTCTACTATGATAAAAACCCTTCCCTGACTTGGCTTGGCACTCTCTGCTCTCACCTGCTACGTTGGGCAGAGTCCAAGCTTAAGCTTGAATAAAGGCTTTTTGCTTTTACATAGGAGTGCGTGTTTTTTGAGGGACCCTGCGATCTGGGTGTAACACTATCTCTATAATCTTTTTTCCCTGATTGCAAAGATGAGTTTGCTGGCTTACTGGAGGCGGCGCTAACAACTGAAATCACCTTTCAGAAGTCTGCTTTCCATCTTTGTATCAAGTGCCTTCCAGAAAACACAAGATATGGACGAGTGAAGATCCTCCATCTACGTGGAACACAGTGGGGGATTTTCAAAAAGAATTTCCCTTATAAACCTGCATATGAAGTTCAAGCGTCACATGTGTCTAAGTCAGACCCGCAAAAAACATCGGGAGGCGACAGGAGCCGGAACCACCAGCGCCTCACCCTACCTGTCCCCTGGATGACCCCTGGATAGCTCTCACACGTACAGTTCCAGGGCAAGGATGTGCGCCGCGTCCCACAGGAAGAAGCAACTGCTCACCCGTCACGGCTCAAAAGCTTTGTCTGCTGAGAAGTCAGGCTTTGGGACTGTTCCCCAGAAAATGCAAAAAACTAAAATCCCGTTCTCCTTCTTTCCATTCCCTTCCCGTCCCCCAACCCCCCTCCGTTCTGACAGGCAACAAATTCTTAGACACCCGCAGAGGTGGGACTTACTATTTGCCTTGTGAACCACTCGGTCCCACCCTACCCCACCCTAAACCGTTACTTTGCATTTCCATTGGGTTACTGCGGTTACTGTTGGTTTACTGCTCCTAGAGTTTTCTTTGCTCATCCCGGGCACCTTGTCTAAGGTGGCGGGATACTGGTGCCTGCGCTGTTACTGTCTGAGATGGGAGTGGCCGAACGGGGTAAGTTTTGGCCCGGTGCTGGTGGCACGTGGGAGAAACAACCCAGGACCCTTTGGCCATGGGACACACTGCCCTCCAGTCCCTTCCCAGTTGGGTTAGCCTGGGCTACTCAGATGGTGCTTTCGAGAGCGCCAGCTGCCTCAGGACAGATGAAGTCACTGGACAACGGAGCAGGGTGGGGGGTGGGTGGGATGGGGGGGTGGGGCGATGGGAGGATAGATAGCAGGATTCACCAGTGCCCCACGCCAGTCAGCCCCGCCAGATAAAAAGTTTCTACCTCAAAAGATGACCCCACGAGGTGCGTTTGTTAGGGGGATGGTGATGCCTGGAGAGGGCTGCTTTGGAGACTTAGATAAACTATTTTTTGTTTGCTCCTTCGGAAGCAGGTTGAGTCCTCATTTTACTCTATGGGCAACCAGTTTTAGGTTTTCTGTATGGGGTTTAAAAGACATTTCTTGTTCAACACACATGCATATCTAAACCAAATGTCATTTTTCAAGTTTCAGAATGGCATCGCTTGCAGCATATTTACCTAATATTTAACAGAACAAAATCCTGAAATACCTTCTGGCACAGTGGGTCTCAACCTTCCTGACGCTGTGACCTTTTAAAAAGGTTAGTTCCTCATGTTGTGGTGACCCCCAACCATACAATTATTTTGTTATACTTCATCACTGTAGTTTTGCTACTGTTATGAATCGTAATGTAAGTATCAGGGTATCTGATAGGCGACCCTTGGGGTCTTGATCCACAGACTGAGAGCCACTGTTCTGGGGTTGTTTTACTTTGGGGAAATAGAAATTCCCTTTCCCAGTTGGTAGGGATTTTAAGAACAAGCTTTCTGCTAAGGAAAGAGAATTCTGAGTGTTTAAATAGTATCATATGGGCTGGGAGAGGTGGTTCAGCCCTTAAGAGCACAGACTGTTCTTTCAGAGGACCCGGGTTCAATTCCCAGCACCCCCATGGCAGCTCAATTTCAAGGGGATCGGACACCTTCACACATGCATACATGCAGGCAAAACCCAAATGCACATGAAATAAAAATAAATTAAAAAAAATTAGTATCATGCTACTCTGCCACAACCTTGAAACAAAGTAAAAATTTTGTACACACAGGGACATAATCGTTCCTTTCTCCTTTTCAAGGAGTGCTCTTGCTGAGTGGGGCCTTCCAAGAACTGCCACTCCACGGCATGTGTGCAGCCTTCGGAGACTTCAGGTTCTGCTTTGTCAGAATGGAGGGTTAACGTTCTCATAATTTTGCATCCAGGGAAATAATACTACAAATCTAATTTGTTTACAGAGTCAGTGTCTTTGTCTGGGGGTTCTTGACTCCCAGTATCGGAGCCTGGTGCTGGTGTGGGTGGCTACAGTCACCCTCTAATGATGTAGGAGGTGTTTCTAGAATACCTGGGTTTGCAATTGTGGCCATGGCGAATGGAGAGCTTTCGTGAGACAGCCTCTCCTTTCTCTGCGGTAGCTGAACAGACAACCATGACCATTTCTGCCTGATGTGGGATCCCCTCTGTATGCTGTGATTACCATTAATGAATAAAGAAAACTGGCTTGGCCTGATAGGGTAGAACAGAGGTAGGCGGGGGGCGGGGGAGAGACTAAGCTGAATGCTGGGGGAAAGGCGGCAGAGTCAGGAGAAGCCATGGAGCCCCCTCGCAGCCTGACGAAACTTTAGCTGGTAAGCCACAGCCATGTGGCGATAGACAGATTAATAGAAATGGGTTAAATTAAGATGTAAGAACCAATGAGAAGCTAGAGCTAATGAGCCAAGCAGTGATTTAATTAATATAGTTTCTGTGTAATTATTTTGGGGCTGAGCAGCCGGGAACTAATAGGGTGGCCCTCCTTGCAGCATCTGCCTTTGCTCTGGAGAGCAGCTTTGGGCCCGCTTTTCAGTTCTCAGTAATTATGTAGGTCTAGGTACTCGAATTTACATGTGTGCAGGGATTATGATGAGCACTCCAAATTCTTAGGTTGTAGAATACTTTTAACTCATTTCTGCCTTCAGGGCGTCTGCATCAACATGGAGGACAGTGACAGCTCCGCAGAGTCTGTTCCTGCTCTGTCCTGGACCTGAGCGAGGCTCCCCAGCTCAGCTACATTGTTTCATTCAGTGTTAATCATGCCCTTTACAGGCGAGTCTTGGTTTGCAAGCAAGTCAACCAAGAGACTCAGAGAAGTAAAATTAATTGCTTAGAAGCACACACCGAGTCAGACACAGCATTGGGTACCACACTTAAGTCCGCCCAACAACAGACACTGGGTTCTTAGTCTTCACTGAATCACTGTGGCCAGAGAACTTGCAGTTTTCATTTCCCTGGTCAAACCAAAGCCCAGCCTTTAGTTTGAAGCTGTTTGGACCTGACTCCTTCTGGAGTGTGATATAGCTCTACCCCATGAGCAGAACAACTTATTTCCATGACACAATAGGCTTCATTTCCCAACCTATCTTATGCCTGTTTCTGTTAACTCTGACATCCATCCTGCAAGAAGTAACGTCCAGCTCCTCAGCAGCTAGGCAGAATTCTGGGGTATGCTGGGTTAAGACACAGGCTTCTTGATCCCAAGGTGGACAAGGATTAAAATTTGGAACCTGGGAAAGTGCCTTTAAAATTTAAAAAGTATATTCTAGAAATAAAAGATCAATGGTAAATAGTCTACTAAGGTAAAATTGTATAGCTCATGGCTCTATGGAAAAATCTGTAATCATTGAGGATGATTATTGGAAACACTGAGAGTGTGTATTGGAAAATATCATCTGAATTTTAACAAGGACTCCCAATTAAGTAGAATTCCGAGCATTCTTACTTAATATGATAAAGTGTGTGTATCTAAGCCCAACATGAACATCACAGTTCAAGGGAAAATACTGAGATATAGATTTTTTTGTTACAGTTATTATTTTTACATTTATGAATGTTTTGTTTCTGGAATTCTCCATTTACTACTTTTAGACAGTACTTGACAGCTGCAGACTGAAACCAGGGGAAGCAAAGCTGTGGCTGGCGGGTGATGGATGCACAACACGTCGCACCTGGACTTTAATGTAGTCTCACATGCTTGGAGAAACCGCCGCCTGTTAACAAAGTTTGGAATGAATCAAGCTTATGAATGAGCTAGAAAGACAAATAGAAATTCTGGGATAAAATTTTGACTTGTTTTTAAATCAGATTTTAGCTCTTTTTAATTGCATGACTCTGGGCAAGCCACTTAGAAGGTTGTAATGAAGTCTAAACTATCAATTGCACATGTGCCAGGAAGGGACTGGAGAGATGGCTCAGTGGGTAAAAGCCTGGAGCCTGACAGCTTGAGTTTGACCCCCAGGATGCATGGTGGAAGGGGAGGACAGACTCCCAGCAGTGGGCACATGTGTGTCACATACAGACACATAATAATAATAATACTAAATTAAAAAATCTTAAAAAAGTATCAGAGATGCTGAAGGCTGAAGTCTCCTGAACACTCACAGCTGGCTACACTAACACTGTGCGAACATTGCATGTGCAAACTTGTTGAACCTTTGCAAAGGAAGGTTACTCTCCCCTTAGATTTATGGAGAGCAGGCTGGAGCACAGAAAAGAAGCTGAGCCAGGATTTGTCAGGGAGCCTGACTCAATGTTGCGCCCACCGCGACATCTGACTGACTTCCATAGTGGGCAGCCACTGCTACAGAGCAGCAGCAGGTGGCTGGAGCGGCCCATAGGTAAAGAACACTTGTGCTCTTGCGGAATGCCAGGATTTGGTGCCCAGCACCCACACCGGGAGGTTCACAACCGCCTAGAACTCCATGTACTTGGGCTCTGTCACCCTCTTCTGGTCTTAACAGGTACCTGCACACACACAGGGCACATACATTTTGGCACATATACATAAAATAATAAACAATAAAAAATAATAAGAAAAACTGATAACACTGGGTAGAAAGCAATAAGAATTCTTTCTCAGTAAAGATCTATGAAATGCTAAATTCCTTCTTGAGATAAATTATTCAGTCAGGTAGCAGAGATATGTGTTTGATAAGATAGCAGCCACCTGTCTGGGTTGGCCTGTGGTCCTATGGTCACTTTGCACAGCTGGCCTGTGGTCCTGTGGTCACATTGCACAGCTGGCCTGTGGTCCTATGATCACGTTGCACAACTGGCCTGTAGTCTTATGGTCATTTTGCACAACTGGCCTGTGGTCCTATGGTCATGTTGCACAGCTACTCCAACTTGCAGTCAGGACAGTCAGAATCATCAGTAAGGCAACTTCTTAGAAACTGGTATATACTAATTATTGAAAATAATGGGTTTCATCTTGCTGTTTTTATGTACTTCAATATTACTCATCCTGTGACTCAGATTTATCTCCTCTCTCTCTCTCTCCTTGACCCACTTTCTCTTTCCTAAAATCTCTCTTCTATGTGTGTCTGTTTACAATATAAATTCTACATGTGAAAGAAAAATGTCTTTCTGAGTCTGGTTTATTTTACTTAACTTTCTGGCCTCCTGTTCAGTCCATTCTCCTGACCGTGACATCATTCGTTGTCACTGTTCATAAGTGCCTTGTTTCTTTATAGTGTAATCATCGGTGGGCACCTGGCTAGGCTGACCTTCCATGTTGGCTACTGTGACTAACGCTGTAAGGGACGTGGGTACACAATAGAAGTCGTCTCTTGCCCGCCGATGGCTGCACTATCCCTTTCTTCTATGAGATGGGAAATGTGCAGCCTTCACCAACCAAACCACCTTTAATCAAACTCATCTGAGATTCAATTTGAAGAACTGCACTTTCCAGGAAATAGAATTGGTTTAAATGCAAATCTCATCCAAAAGTTATTTCATAAGAAATATGGAGATTAAATGTCTACCCATGTCCCTACACGACTCTTATCAGGGCATTTGGCAGGTCACATGGGTAATATACCCAGGACAGTAGATGCTCAGCTTCCATCTTCTCTGAGCAGAAAACCACAGTCTTGGACACTGGGCAGCTTCTTCTACTTGTCTTCCCCTCCCAAATATGAACGAGGGGAGAGTAAGTAGCAGGAGAGGCTACGAATGATGTTAGAAAAGGTTAAAAACAAACAAACAAAACAAAAGATAAAAGCAAAAAACTGTCAAAGGAAAATATGATAGTTGAGTTTAAAGATTAAAGTTTAAAGTTGCCTTCACTGTGACTGTGGAGTCAGGCAATGCTTCATTTTATAAATAAGCATAAGTATTCCATGAAAATAGAAGGGGGGGGCTATCTGCAAGGGAAAGGAGACCTTTAAGAGAGGAAAAGAGGGATGGGAAAAGGTAGTGGAGATGGATGAGAAGAAAAATGTACAACTACATGCAGGAAAATGCAAAAGGAAACCCATGATATTTTATGCTAACTTAAATAATAATACAAAGAATAGCTGTCCCAAGAGCTGAGCTGAAGAGATCAGTCTTAGAGAAAGTCACCGAGCAGAAACAAGAAACAGAGCAGAATGGTCATTTCAAAATCCCTTCGTCTGGAAAGGACAATAGAGAAGCAAGTGGTCAGCTGCTGTTTGGCCACCCCAGGCTACTTTTTGTGAGGATAGAGGATTAAATGTCGTCTAGAGATATGATTCAGAGAACTTGCTGCTCTTTCAGAGGACCCGGGTTTGGTTGCCAGCACCCACATGGCGGCTCACACCCCCCTCTAACTCCAGTTCCAAAGGATCCTCTGCTGTCTTCTGGCCTCTCTGGGAGCTGCCTGCACGAGGTGCACATCCATATGCTCAGGAACACGCACACATAAAATAAGTATTTAAAAAGAAATGAAACAATCTAGAGATTAAAGCAATGGTCCCACTGCCATGGCCCTTGGTCTTTTCAGGAAAACCCAGCCCACTCTCACCCCCCTTTCATAGGAGGTCAGGCAAGGCTGTGCCCCCGGTCTGGAGATGGGGGACATTAGCACTGTGACTCCATTCTGACTTTCAGTTTCGTCGTCCGGACCCAGTTTAATAGCTTAGTCCGAAATGGTGGCCATCTGGAATCACGACACAGCAAGTCACGCACAAGGGGGCAGAAATAAACCTGGACACGGGCCGGGGAGACGAAGGGCCGTGCTAGCACTCGGGAGCTTCTGTTTGTGGAGAAGAAATTTAATATTGTTCTTTTTTATTGGAAAGTGTAACTGCAACCCCTTTGGATGTCAGTGTGGTGATTTCTCAGAAAATTAGTAAACAACCCTCCTCAAGACCCAGTAATACCACTTTTAGGTATATATCTGAAGGATGCTCAATCGTGCCACAAGGACATGTGCTCAACTATGTTCATAGCAGCTTTGTTTGTCATAGCCAGAACCTGGAAACACCCTAAATGCTCCTCAATCAAAGAATGGATAAAAAAAAAAAAAGTGGGACATTTACACAATGGAGTACTACACAGCAGAAAAAAATAACGACAGCTTGAATTTTGCAGGAAAATGGATGGAGCTAGAAAACATTATTTTGAGTGAGGTAACCCAGACACAGAAAGACAATTATCACATGTACTCACTCATATGTGGTTTATAAACATAAAGCAAAGAAAACCAGCCTACAAACCACAATCCCAGAGAACTTAGACAACAATGAGGACACTAAGAGAGACTTAAATAGATCTAATCTACATGGGAAGTAGAAAGTATAAAAAGACATGATCTCCTGAGTAAATTGGGAGCATGGGGACCTTGGGGGAGATTTGAGGGGGGAGGGGAGAGACAGGGAGGGGAGCAGAGAAAAATGTAGGGTTCAATAAATATCAATAAAATAATGAAAAAAATAAATCTTCAGAAAAACAAAAAAAGTCAGATATCTTTGATAAAATGCTACCAAAGTATCAAGAGAGTAGAAACCTGTAGCTTAAACCATCTATCCCCATTTTTAAAAATTTTTTTAATGATTTATTTAACTTTATGTGCATTGGTGTGAAGATGTCAGATCTCGTGGAACTGCAGTTACAGACAGTTGTAAGCCATCATGTGGGTGCTGGGAATTGAACCCAGGTCCTCTGGAAGAACAGTCAGTGCTCTTAACTGCTGAGCCATCTCTCTAGCCCTCTATCCCCATTTTAAACCCAGCATGCTGGGTACTTCTAGTCCTGTTTGCTTTCAGACTTCTTTTACATTCGAATGGCTAATATTTCCCCAAGGAGATATATTACTATTTATGTTACTATTTATCAGCACTGAAAGCTAGAGAGAGAAAGTTATTCTTAGAAGTCAGTATACAAAAAAAAAAATAAGATTTCATTTTTTTAGGGACTGTAGCTAGAGAGGGCAAAACTTAATTTCTGTTTCTATTGGAAGCCACAGAATTTCTTTTCCCTTTATCATAGTAACTCAATGTCAAAGTGGTACTTCATTTTCTGGAACACAAACAAGTGTAGAAGAATCAAAAGTTTGAGTACAATTACCTCATGAAAGTAAAGTTACAGAATCCTTTTTTCCATAAGGTTTTTATTTACAGTCTCTTTTTTTTAGTGTTTTCTCATTTCCTCTGTCATATTATTGTACCAAAAGTTCTGATTATTCAAATGACATCTTAAGAATATGAATCACTGATAGTAAACATACCTAAAAAGTGTGTGGCAGGGGCCAGCACAATGGCCCAGTGGGTAAAGGCGCTCGCGGCACAGCCTGAGGACTTAAGTTTGTTCCCCAGGACTCACAGGGATGGAACTGATGCCACAGCCGTGCTGTGGCATGTGTGCACCCCAGAGTGCATACACATGCAATATGAGTGCACACAAACACACACAATAATTACAAATGTAAAACATTAAAAAGTTAATAGCAGAATACTGAAACTGTAGATCTTCTGAAGCACACAGAGCACAGGCATAGTCCATTGTTTTGTTAACGATTCCATGAAATTACAGCTTTGTATACTGTAACTTATTTAGCTGTCATTCGATGTTTGAATCATTTGGGATTCCTGGGACCTGTGAGAACATAAGGACACACGTCTACACGGGTTCTGAGCTGTTTTCTAGCATGTCTACACGGGTTCTGAGCTGTTTTCTAACATGTCCACACGGGTTCTGAGCTGTTTTCTAACATGTCTACACGGGTTCTGAGCTGTTTTCTAACATGTCCACACGGGTTCTGAGCTGTTTTCTAACATGTCTACACGGGTTCTGAGCTGTTTTCTAGCATGTCTACACGGGTTCTGAGCTGTTTTCTAGCATGTCTACACGGGTTCTGAGCTGTTTTCTAACGTGTCTACACGGGTTCTGAGCTGTTTTCCAAGTTCTTAGAGAACTGTGATGGGAAAAGTGAGGATGACTGAAGACTACAAACGATGCCAGCAAAGACTGAGAGCCGGGGCTCGACCTCGTGTCCACACCGTCAGGCTGCACTGTCCCCATACACTTGCTGCGGACTACACAGAGTGTTCAGGCTCCGCTCTTCATCAGTGTGGCCTCGCTGCTCCCAGACTCACAGGAACTGCTGCAGAGACTCTTCGATGGAAAAGACCTCAAGAGCCTGCGGATTCCTTGAAAGCCCTTGCCCTGCGGTTTCCACCAAGCCTGGGCTGTAGTGTCGAGGGACATAAAGGACACAGCTCATGAAAGACACCAGCCTGGGCCAGCAGCCAACCCCATCCTGGAAACCTGATTAGGCTGTTGTAAGTGGAAGGAGGGACTGTTGAGGCAGGGTGGGGTGACAAATCCTTGCAGTTCCCTAATCTTAGCATGGGTGTTGGGGTGAGGTGGGGGACACTGGGGAGGAGGACATAGCTGAGACAAAGAGATCTCTACTTCAAGTCTAGCCTGGGCTACGTACTGACATGCTGTCTAGGAGAAAAAAAAACAGGGAGAGAAAAGGGAGGAGAAGAGAGTGAGGAAAGGAGAGGTGAGGAGAGAAGAAAGGAAAGGGAAAGGGAGGAGAGAGAGAGAGAGGAAAAAGAGAGAGAGAGAGAAGGTCTGCCAGGGACCTTCAGGTTTCTGCTCCTCCTGATTCAGCCACTAACAACCCTGACTTTCTCCCTGGAGCTGGCATGCATTCCGAGGAGTTCCTCACTATTCATCAGACCCCATTACAACCCCATCCCCCTCCTGCTGTAGAATATTGCCATTAATGCTTTATTATCAACAGACAGGGCTCCCATTTATTAACTGTCTCCTTGCCAAGCCCGAGATACTGAGTTTATGTGCATTTCCGAGCTCAGGTTTTCACAGCCCTCTGGGCTAAGAGGGCTCCTCCTGCTGCCTTATAGATCGGCTCTGACTTTAACCCCGAGCGCTACACACAGAATACATTTCTAAAGAATGCTGCGTGACTGCAATGGTTGTGTCCATGCGAGGGCATTTGGGAGCCATTGCTGTGGTTGATGGAGGAGGGGTGACAATGTTGCATAGATGTGTAGCGTGTCACATGCACAGGAGCTCAGGAGGCGTGAGGCTATTGGCCACATATATGAATGTCCCCAAACTCCTGTGACATTTGCTCTTAGAGCTCAGTGTGACTCCCAGTTTGGAGTCACACCATTGCACAGAGATGCAAGGCCAGGGTTTCCAGTGTCTGTGATGGAGAAGACTTCAGTTGCTAACCTCTTGGCTTGAGTTTTAAAACTTTTATTGTATCGGTAGCCCTCCTGAAGAATCACAGAATAGGAAGCCGGGCGGTGGTGGCACACGCCTTTAATCCCAGCACTTGGGAAGCAGAGGCAGGCGGATCTCTGTGAGTTCGAGGCCAGCCTGGTCTATAAGAGCTAGTTCCAGGACAGGCTCCGAAAGCTACAGGGAAACCCTGTCTCGAAAAAATCAGGAAAAAAAAAAAAAGAATCATGGGATAGGGAAAACATTTAAAAATGTGTAAAGTCCCAACCTCTTCAATTTGATTTTTTTTTTTTTTGTGGAACTAGCCTTTTGAATTTCCTTGAAAGGAATTAAAAAATTGGATTTTAATGGAGCTGGATTTGTCAAAATAGGACGAAGCGGGTCCAACAAACGACGCATTTGTGTAGATAATAATGAAGCATTCACCTATAGGAGCACACTGTATGTGCTGTTCCGTGATTTCCTTGGTATTTGAAAGGAAAAGCGCTGTCATGGCAACAGTGCAACAACAGTGAGGAATGGTTTATAGACGGATCACAACTCTATGTGAGGCAGGGAAGCAAATGCTCTACTGGGGCTGTTATAAGCTTAACATGCACAGCAAACATTTTAATGAGGCTTTCTTATTATTTTCCATGAAAAAAACCAAGGGGAATATATAGAGGGGTAAATGATGTGATTTTATTTTTTCTATGCTATTACTGCAGCAGGCAAAAGGCTGTGGCTATAGCCTCACCCTGTGGGGCCCCAGCTATTTACAGAATACAGGTGGAGGGAATTTCAGATGGGTTGTGTCCCAGAGTAAGTAAATACATACACTCACACACATGTGCATATGCACACACACAAACACACAGACACATGCATACACATATGCATGCACACACATAGGCACATGCACTCACTCAGCATGGTTGAGCCAGGTTAGTCTTTTATTACAGAGTGAGGCAGCACACACTGTCTATATTCGTGACTTCAGGGACACTCTGCAGAGCCTTCCTGGAGGAGAGAATGCTCTGAGAGTCTTGGTGATTCTCTGAGAATCTCCCCTTTGGGGTTCATGGGAGAGATGCTGTTAGACCACGTGACCATGTCTCGCTTGTGTCGTCCTGGGTCTACACAGTGAGTGCTTTCTGTAGGTGTTTTCACTGGATATACCATCTGCTGACAGACTGGACTGTGTGCATGGGGTGTGCTAGACTTGGCCTTTGCCCTTGCTGACTCTTTTTTTAAAATTGTTTTTGTTGCACTATATATTTTTCTTTCCTCCCCTCCCTCCTACTCCCTCCCCTTTTTACCCTCTCTCATGATCCCCACACTCCCAATTTACTCAGGAGATCTTGTCTTTCTCTACTTCTCATGTAGATTAGATCCATGTATGTCTCTCTTAGGGTCCTCATTGTTGTCTAGGTTCTCTGGGATTGTGAATTGTAGGCTGGTTTTTCTTTGCTTTATGTCTAAAAGCCACTTATGAGTGAGTACATATGATAATTGTCTTTCTGGGTCTGGGTTACCTCACTCAATATGATGTTTCTAGCTCCATTCATTTGCCTGCAAATTTCAAGATGTCATTATTTTTTTTTCTGCTGTGTAGTACTCCATTGTGTAAATGTACCACATCTTCTTTATCCATTCTTTGGTGGAGGGGCATTTAGGTTGTTTCCAGGTTCTGGCTATGACAAATAATGCTGCTATGAACATAGTTGAACACATGTCTCTTTGGTACAATTGAGCATCATTTCTTTGGGTATATACCCAAAAGTGGTATTTTTGGGTCTTGAGGAAGGTGTTTCCTAATTTTATGAGAAATTGCCATACTGATATCCAAAGTGGCTGTACCAGTTTGCACTCCCACCAGCAATGGACAAGTGTTCCCTTTACCCCACAACCTCTCCAGCATAAGTTGTCATCAGTGTTTTTGATCTTGGCCATTCTTACAGGTATAAGATGGAATCTCAAAGTTGTTTTGATTTGCATTTCTCTGATGGCTAAGGGTGTTGAACATTTCCTTAAGTGTCTTTCAGCCATTTTAGATTCCTCTGTTCAGAGTTCTATGTTTAGGTCTGTACCCCATGGTTTTATTATATTTTTTTGTTCTTTTGATGACCAATTTCTTGAGTTCTTTGTATATTTTGGAGATCAGACCTCTGTCTGATGTGAGGTTGGTGAAGATCTTTTCCCATTCTGTAGGCTGCTGTTTTGTCTTGTTGACCATGTCCTTTGCTTTACAGAAGTTTCTCAGTTTCAGGAGGTCCCACTTATTAATTGTTGCTCTAAGTGTCTGTGTTGCTGGTGTTATACTTAGGAAGTGGCCTCCTATGCCAATGCGTTCAAGTGTACTTCCCACTTTCTCTTCTTTGAGGTTCAGTGTGGTTGGTTTATGTTGAGGTCTTTGATCCATTTGGACTTGAGTTTTGTGCATGGAGATGGATATGGATCACATTCTTCTACATGTTGATACCCAGTTATGCCAGCACCATTTGTTGAATATGCTTTCTTTTCCCCATTTTATATTTTTTGCTTCTTTGTCAAAAATCAGGTGTTTGTAGGTGTGTGGACTGATATCTGGGTCTTCAGTTTGGTTCCATTCACCCTTCTGTCTGTTTCTATGCCAATAGCCCTTGGGGACTCTTAAACTTGAGACTGGATTAGAACCACCTGGAAGGTCTGCTGAAGCGCAGGTTCCCAGGTTGCTTCTGTAGTCCCTGACTCCGGGGATGGTAATGCTGTTGTCTGTGGTCAACACCTTGGAAGCCACTGTTTTAGCCAAAATCGTATATAATAAAAGTGTGTGTGTGGGGGGGAGAGGGCAGACAAACAGGGGTTGGTGAGGTAGCTCAGTGGTGGAGTGTGTATCTAGCAAACTCAGGGTTCTAGGCTCTAGCCCTAACATTGGAAAAAATAATTAAAAGTTATTTTTTTTTAAGAGTTGCAACATTGGTGTTATGGGACTTGAATAAGTTCCCCTCCCCCAATTCTTATGTTGGAAAGTGCTGTGGGACAATGGTCTTGTACCCTGTAAAGATTTGTCACTTGTATTGTTTTAATAAAATGCTGATTGGCCAGTAGCCAGGCAGGAAGTATAGGTGGGGCTTCCAGGCAGGAAGTATAGGCGGGACAACCAGAACAGGAGAATTCTGGGAAGAGAAAAGGCTCAGTCTGAAGTCATCACCCAGACACAAGCAAAATGAGAATGCCTTGCTGATAAAAGGCACCAAGCCACATGGCTAACACAGACAAGAATTATGGGTTACTGTAAGAAATAGTTAATAAGAAAGCCTGAACTAATAGGCCAACCAGTTCATAATTAATGTAGGCCTCTGTGTATTTCTTTGGGACCAAATGGCAGTGGGACTGGGTGGGACAGAAAGCTCTGTCAACAGGAAAGTTAATTTCCAAGTGCATAAGTTAGTGGTATTTAGAGAATTGGGGTTAGATGCGGTCATGGCAGAGGAGCCCAGAGGCTGCACTGGGGTGTAAGTGGCTGCTCAAGAAGGCAGGGAGACCCCCACACTAGCTGCCCTGTGATGCCAGCTCTGTGTTAGACTAGAGAGAGGACATCTCCAGACTGTGCCCTATTCTTTGACGATCTGATCTCTAGATGTGAGCCGCATAACCTCTGTCACAGCTGCTTCTGTGATCTCTAAACGACACTTCGGCAGAACGCAGTTTCAGTGACAGAATGGACCGAAACAATTGTTGTGACGGTTTTTCAGTTCAGGGAGGTCCCAGGGGATAAGAGTCAAAGCTGGGACTTAAACTGTGTGAAGGAGAGGGCTTGCTTTCACCGGAGTATAGGACATGGAGGATGGACTGTTTCCTGCGTGCTTCTGTAGCTGAAGACCGTAAGGCAATAGAACTAACTGCAAGAACCTTACACCTTCAGCAGGCTGGCTGAGCCTGAACCCCACTTCACAAGCTCCCCAGTGGGCTTCAAATGCACAAAGAGGCTGGAGAAGACATGCTCTGAAAGACAGGCTGATAACAGGGCCTCTTCACGCCAGAGTTTTAACCTCAGCTCTGCCTTTTTTCAGCGATGAGACTCTTCCGGCCCATGCCCCGGGGTGGGTTACCCACCCACAGTTCTTGCTAGCTCTCAGATACTATAATTCTGGATCATAACTTGGCAGTACAGACCTGTTCTGCTTTCGGGGGAGGCTTCTGAAAACTGGGGGTCCTAGGGCTTCTGAGGTTTTTGAGTCCCTTCTTCTCCCTCCCTGCTTCTTCTCTTTCCTGTGAGTTGGCACAAGCCCCAAGAGAAGACAATGCTGCTGAGGGCACGCCATTATTCCAGCACCTGAAACCCCACATGCCATTACTCCAGCACCCGAAACCCCACACACCATTGCTCCAGCACCCGAAACCCTGCACGCTATTGCTCAAGCACCCAAAACCCTGCAAGCCTCACATACAATCTTCTGAGGTCAACAGCGGATGGTCTGGAGCTAGGCTCCTCCAGTGCGATAGGGCTGGGAGTAACAAAGCCTTGCTGAGCTAGGCTGTCTTGGACTCTCCTCCTGGTCAGAGGGCAGTATTGGTGTCCAGGGGTCCTTGGTTCCAGGAACCTTTAGGGTACCAAAACCCATAGGTCAGTGCTTCTCAACCTATGGGTTGTGACTCTTTTGTGGGGGTGGGAATCAAATGACCCTTTCGCAGGGGCCACCTAAGACCAGAGGAAAACAGATATTTCATTACTATTCATGGCAGTAGCAAGATCACAGTTATGAAGCAGCAATGAAATAATTTCATGGCAGTGGCCACCACAGCATAAGGAACTGTACTAAAGGGTTACAGAGTTAGGAAGGTTGGGAACCACTGCCAACTCAAGTTACATGGAAGAAAAGGGGTGGTGCTTACATAGAACCCATGTGTAGGCCCATATTTCTATATGGCATGGCAGCCAAGCCATCAAGCCAAAGGCCGCAGCTGAGATGGGCCAGGCAGGCTGTCACTAACCTAACAGGATGTTGCTTTCCCCCTTCTTTGTAATTTGGAGGATGCCTGATAGAGATGCTAATTCAAACCTACCTGACAGCTAGCACACACAGCAGACAGGTAGTTGTGGACTTGACCGAAAGCCATTCACCTGCTTACCTAGGAGACAGAATGCTAATGTATTTCACCCTAAGTTAAGTTTTGGTATTAAGTCTCTTTGAAACCATGTGAGTCTTGTCTTTATTCCTGTCTCCTTCATGCCGGTCCAGAGAGAGATGGTTTATGTTGGGGTCTGGTCGAGAGAAATAATTGAAAGGCCAGGCCAGCACCGGACCCCAACACCCATGCACATTTCCTTACATACTTGGATGATCTCTAGATTGCCCAGTGTCTTATGCCAAGTGTACATGCTATGCACATCACTGTTCTGTTTGTTTAGGAAATAATAGGCCAAGAAAAAGTCTGTGTATATCAATATAGACTCATTTCCTCCCTTGTTTTTGTTTGGTCAGAAGCATCACCCCATCTCCCTAACACTCCTTTAAACAAAAAGTCTGGATTGTTTGCCTGGGACCTTCACTTCAGCTTTTGGCATAAGACCCTTCCCCAGGGAGGGTCAAGAAAGCCCACCAAACGGTAACCCCTCCCCAGGGAAGGTCAAGACTACTTCCACAGGCTATTTAAACTGTCCCCCAGATAATGAACCTGTGGTCTCCCCCTTTCTCTCTTCCTCTCTCCATGCTTTCCCAGGGCCACCCGGGAACATTTCATTAAACATGGGTATCTTTTATTCGGTCTGATTCAGTCTGATTGGAATTATTTGCGTCAGCGGAGAGGTTTGGCTTTTCTTCCTCTTTCTTTCTTCCTTTCTTTCTGGTGGATCTCGTTATGTACTTCTGCTGGCTCTGTAGACCAGGCTGGCCTCCAACTCACAGAGACCCACCTGCCTCTGCCTCTCAGTGCTGGGATTAACAGGGTGTTACCGACTCCACGTTCTATTCGTGGTTAGTCAGATCTGAGGGCGTGGAATCATGGATCCGGGCCACTTATTAGTTTAGGTTCTCGCACAGAATCATCCTCCAAACTGGTAAAGCCCTGTCTTATGGAAACTGTGAAGCTGTATGCCGTATGGAAGCATTTCAGACTTGAAACATGAGTTAATTAATATTAGATGATCAGGAAAGGTGTCTGGTGGCCCAAATGAATAGGAAGTGCTTCCTCTGGGAATGAGTGTTTAATCGACTCGATAGGGTAGAGTGTTTTGAAGGGCTTCAGAGCACTGGTTTTCATGATAAACATTCTTCCTTCCCTCCCTCCCTCCTTTCTTTCTTCCTTCCTCCTCTCTCTCCCTCACTCCTCCCTTCCCTTTCTCCCTCCTTCCCTCCCTCTCTCCTTCCCTTCTTCTCTCCCTCTCTTCCTCCTTCCTTCCTTTTACTTTCATCTTTGTTTCTTTAATACAGAATCTTACCATGTAGTCGAGGCTGGCTTCAGACTTAAGGAAGCCCCTGCCTGCGCTTACCACCAGCCCAGAATCAAAGTTGTGGAGAAGATTCTAGCAGCAAAGCTGGACGGATATTCCCAGGATCTCATTTCATAGTCTCAGAAGAGCTCATCGCCCTGACATGTAATGAGTTTGAACTGCTTACCCCAGATCTGCCCCAATGAACTAAACATCCCTGGGACTGTGAGGTGAGCTTACTTGCTCCTGTGATGGTTCGACTGTTGGTGAGTCTCTTTTAGCTGTCGCTGAGAGACAACTTTTGGACCCCTTTCCACTTGCTCAAACATTGACCAAAGGTGCTTAGGATGCAGAGCAGGGCCCTGGGGCCACACGAAGTTTTCATTTTCCTTAGATCCCTGTCTTTCCTGACTTCTGTCCCTGGAGGAGGTTTGGTTTCCACTGAGGTCTCTAGGCTCCCACTCTATCTTACAAGTCTTTTCCCAGCAAGAAGAAAAGAGGGAAGGACCTTTCTAAGCTTTGGGGGTGGGTGGGGGCGTTGCAGAACCAGCTGGGTTGGGCTTTCAGACTTAAGGTCACAGGTGAAGGGGAAAGATTCCAGATAAAAGGCTTTTCTCTGCAGCCTGGGTGGTTTTTAAACAAAGCCTTCTGCGGGGCCTCTGAGGACCACTGCTGCTGGAATCTTCCTGTGGCTTTGATTCTGGGCTGGTGGAGGGACCAGCAGGGACTTCTGTCGGGATGCTTGTGATTTTCCGTTGCCTTTTCTGAGTGGTTTTGGTTGTTGCCTTTTCTTTTCATGTCAGCATGGTGCATGCTTTTCAGGGAAAGCTTGAGAGTATTCAAAATTTCCTGTAGCTTTGCTGGGAATTGTCAACCCTAGAGACAGTCCAAATGCTCACCTGTATGAATCACTTTGATAAGTGATCTACCTCAAGATTGGGAAATACATGGACTTAAAAGTTGAATAAACAAAATGGCAAGATACATATATACCTATACTGATACTCGAAGTCAGCTGATTGCTACAAATGTGCTCTGACCTTCACACATGAGGGCCACAGGGCACCTGATGTGTCGGCACTCAGGCACATGCACAATTTAAAATAATGTAAACAAAGAAAACAAAATTGCCAAGATGTAAAAGAAGCCCCTAGGTGGCTGCTTCCATGGGAGTATGAGTTTGAGATCCAGAGAAACTGTATTTCCAGGGCTAACTTTTCATGCTCTTTGAAAATGGTTACTTTGTGTATAAGAGCTTCAATAAACATCCAAAACAAAACAAAAAACCAAACCAAATCTAAAGATAAGCAACTACTTAAGGCCAGCGAGGGGTGGGGTGATGTGTTCCCCATCGTGGGATACTTCTGGGGGTTGAGAAGGATGCACACCTGCCTGCTGTATGCCTGGCTAAGAAGGAGATGCACATCTCAGCCCGCTTTGGGCTCTGATCTTCAGCTCTCCGGGCATCCACAGCCAAGTTCTCCTTGTTGGCTGCAACCCTAGATGCTACCCCCTGGTATCTGCTCTGCCAAAGGTCTCCTTCCGCCCTGACCTGCTCCGTGGCAGCCTAAAGGTTTCATTTTCTGTTTTGAAGAAGACGGGGGTAGATTTGACTTTTCCCTTGGGAAAAGAAGCCCTTGTGTACAGCGCTTCTTCCAAAACAGTGGGCCACTTGAAGCCGGGCTGCAGCTGCAGGGGCTGTTTCAATCTCAAGATTGCGTTGTTGTTTTTTTTTTTCTTTTTCTGAAAGCACTTTAAAAATGCTGGAGAGAGAGAGAGAGGGAGAGAACGCCCAGAGCACTTTGGAAATGAGACATTTTGAAAGCCTTTATTTATCTGCTCTTTGAAAAAAATAAAGACCAATTCCTCCTCTACGGAAAGGCCCCACAACCTCCCTGTGTCACGGTGCACAGAAAATGATGTTGATTGAGGAGATTCGGGGTAAGACCAGAAGGACATTGAGTGCATCTCTAACAGTCTTTCTTTCTTTAATTTTTTTTTAAAATACAGCGTTTTAAATGTTAGAATTAAGAAAACATGTCTAAAAGGATCGGGGGATCTTGTACTTTGTGAAAAACTCCCACATAAAATTTGTTCAGAGTTTATATAAGAAAATTAAACCTGTTTCCACAAATGCATTTGCTTAAAAAAAATTTAAAAAATATGTTCAAATCTGGAAGAATGGAAAGCTGAGTCTTCTCCCCGCCTGGCCAGCCACGAGCTCACTTACCAGCCAGCTTTTGTGTAGATCCCATTTGCTCTGATTCGCCCTTATTTGCCAGAACCCCAAAAGGTGCCTGTCAGACATCATGTGACCTGGAGACACCACGTACACCCTAGCAGAGAGAATCCAAACACACCGCCCACAACACCACTACCTCCGAATAATTTCCCATTGTCAGCCCATCCCAGTCTGCACTATTCCTTCACCTAAAAAACCATCCCTCATTGCTTGTCTGTCTGAATCAAGACAGCAAATCTTATAGCCCGAGCATCCGCCGTCTCTCGTGGTCTCTTGTACATCTTGAGCCTGTAGCACCAGGATAATGTCTTTATGTGTAGTTTTATTTATTCGTAACTCTTGTTTGCCTATTTGAGATTTAATTTGCACACAGCACGGGGGGGGGGGCTAAGGAACCAGCCTCCTCCCTTTGATTAGCATGTGTACTGCCCGGAACCCACCTTGCCCTGTGTGGAGGGAGGGACTCACTATATGGGATCAGTGAGGATCTTGACCTGGGGAGGTTATCAGAGTGTGCCTTAAGGCCATCTATGTCTTTGCAGAGCAGCAGAAGGGGAGATGACAGACACGGAAGGCTCTCTGAAGATGAAATGCAGAGAGATTTGAAGGTGGCGAAGACAGGACTGTTGAGGTTAAAAGCCAGAGTGTCAGCAGTGACCAGAAGCTGAAAGAAGCAAAAGGGCAGGTGAACTTGCCAGCACAATGGTGAAGGCAAAGCTGCAAAAAACCGTGAGCTCCCCACAGCCCGGCTCCCCCATCCCACTCCCCACTTCGTTTTCTCTGGACCACACTGGAAGGTGCTGCTAACATTAAGATGGGTCCTTTCCACTTCAGTTAAACTGATGGAGAAAACCCCTCTCCGGCGTTCACCATGTCTTGTCTGTGAGTTGTTTCAGGCCCAGTCGGGATGCCAACTAAGATATGTAGCAAGATGGAGAGCCAGGGTGTTACCGAGGATGGCACTCTGGCCTCAGAAAGCCCCCAAGGGATGGACAGTGTGCAGCAAGACTGACTTCCCCATGTGGGGCTCCTGTGTGGGCTATGTGTGAAGGTACAGCTGAGACTCCAGGATAATGGAGATGCCACAAACATGGGATGTCCATCAGGAAAGCCACAGACATGGGGTGGAGTCAGCTCCAAGGAGCGGCCAATGTTAGGACTGCACAAGGCTGCTGAAGTCCGGGCGATGCTAATCACAAGCCCCGGATGCCAGGCACGGAGCTTCAGGGTCTGCTGTTGGCCTTGCTGGCTCTTGTTTGGGTCTGCTCTCCTCTTGCTATGGCCCCATCCTTCTCGTTTGGAATGGGAGTGTTTACTTCTATGCCGCTATTTGTTGGAGGTATGCAACTCTTGCTTTGACCATATAGGGGCTCACACCCACAGTTAACAGGTTGCTTTATGTCTCAGAAGGGGCTTTGGACATTTGAAATATTGAAACTGTTAACACTAGAAGCACCTTTGAAATTTGAGATGGCCAGGAAGCTATGGGGCCTGGGAGCAGAATGTTCTGGTTTGTGTGTAAATTGTCTCCCACAGGCTCAAACTCTTGGTCTCCAGGGGGTGGAGCTGAGATTATGGGATGCTGGGGAGGTAGGGCCTAGCTGGGAGAAGTGGAACTCTGGGGGAAAGGCCTTTTCATTGTAGTCCACCCTGATTTCTTCTTTTCTCTGCTGCTGAGTGAGCAACACCACACTCAAGTTGGACACCTGAGGCCACACCTCCTACCTGAGGCCACACCCCCACCCCCAGGTAAACTGTACCCACAAGCTGTGAGCAAAAATACAGTCTCTGAAGTTGCTTCTGGCCAGATGTCTGGGCCCAGCTTGAGAAGTGGCTAACACAGAAAGTGTCATCCTTTGTGTTTGGCAGGACTCAGAGTCTAATGGCTAGATGGTGGACTGTTTCAGACACAGCTGCCTTTGGTTCAGTCCTCACGCGACCTCTCTAGCAGAAGGGTGGTCTGTGAAATCTAGGCCGACTTTATGAATGTTTTGATGAATATAATAGTGCAGAAATGATGTTCCAAAATTTATGTGGTAGCCAGGCATAATAGCACATGCCTTTAATCCCAGGACTTGGGAGGCAGAGGCTGGCGCATTTCTGTGAATTTAAGCTCACCCTGGTCTAGAGACTGAGACCTTGTCTAGAAAAAAAATTATGTGGGAAATTCAAAGGTTTAGGATAAATGAAATAATCCAGAAAAAGGAAAAGTTGGGTCACATGCCTGCTAATTTCAGAAGGCTAAGATAACTTTGTGTATTGTAAAAATGTAGAAATGGCCACACACAGCTGTGGTCAACAACAGGGAGGGACGAATACACACCCTATATATTTGTGGATCATTGGGTGTGCACATATACATGTGTGCAAATGTGTGTTTAAAAACAGTCTCATGTCGCACATGCTGGTCTCACACTTGCTGCACAGTCCATGCTGTCTGTGAACTTGGGGTCCCATGCTTCTACCCCTGTATGCCAAGACTACAATTGATTTCACCATGCTTGTCTTGATAATGCATTTTGTACAGGTGCCAAGAGTCTTCATAGAGGAAGATGAAATTCTCTACGCATGGCATGACAATGATAGCATACATGGAGAAATGAATCCTAGTGAGCGCCCATCTCATGCCACATGAAACATTATTAATTCAAGATGATCACAGACTGAATATAAAATCCACAGGCATAAGACTCATTTTTTAAAGATTTATTTATTTATTATGTATACAATGTTCTGCCTGCATGTGCCCCTGCAGACAGAAGTTGGCACCAGATCTTATTACAGATGGTTGTGAGCCACCATATAGTTGCTGGGAATTGAACTCAGGACCTCTGGAAGGGCAGTCAATGCTCTTACCCATTGAGCCATCTCTCCAGCCCCAAGACTTCTATTTAAATAGGAGAAAACCCTAAACTTGAGCAGATAGATATTTCATAGAAAAGACATAAAAAATCATCAAGCACACAAAATAAATTAATTGGGTGACTAAGCTTGCCTGTCACTTTGACTGTTTCTGGGATCAACTAAAATGTAAGCTGCTGACCACTCCTGGGAGGGATTTTCCTGATCAGGTTATTTGCAGCAGGATGACCCTCCTTAAATGTGACACCTTCTGGTGGCAGGCCAGGTAGGAAAACATGGAAGAAGGAATCTTTGGTTTTTGCCTACTTGCCTCTCCTCTCACTGGTGAGTCCTGCCGCTGAGGCGCTCCTTTGGCGGTATTAGAACCTACTTCTTCAGGATTCCAGCACAGACTGACAACCATCAGCTCTCGAGGAATCCTCCAGGTCTCCAGTGCCAGGTTGGGACTCCCGAAACATCCAGCCTCCCGGACTGAACTCAGGCTCTCAGGTATGATGCCGCCATTGTTGGACCGCCTGGATCATACCATGGAAGCCCAACAGCAAACCCCTTGGACTATTGTACGCATCCATTCTATCAGGGTTCTCTCTCTCTCTTTTTTTTTAATTTTTTGGTATTTTGAGACAGGGTTTCTCTGTAGCTTTTGGAGCCTGTCCTGAACTAGCTCTTGTAGACCAGGCTGGCCTCGAACTCACCCGAGTGCTGGGATTAAAGGTGTGCGCCACCACGGCCGGCCCGGCTCAGGTTCTCTTTCTCTAGAGAACTTGACCTTGACTGAGGCATTGATGTATTGGATGCTGTCAATAATTAAAAAGCCTGCCTATCAAAAGAATCATTAATAAAAAGAAAGACAGGTCACAAGTCGCGAGCACAGGGATGGAAATGTAGCTAAGATAGGATTTGTATCTTAACCAGTTAAATGCTCCCAAAAATCTATAGCAAAAGTAAAACCCATGCAGTAAAAACACGGAGGATTTGAAATGGCGCATCACAGAAGACATGCGAGCGGCCCCCGAGAATACAATAATGGTTCCGCATTGCCTGTTTCAAGCCACACAGATCTCAGCGAGATGCCACATCTGTAGAATGGCTGAGACTGAAGTCTGACAGCACGAACACTGGTCAGGACTCTCCTCCGAGCCCAGCTACCGTGTCCCCATGAGTTCCGCTGTGCCCACTTGCAAAGCTCATCTCAGCTGGGCCTGTGGACTGCTGACCTTCCTTCCTTGAAGGAGGGTGTAGGGAGGGTCATGAACCCTTACCTGAATATCCTGCCACTGCTCCTAAGCAGCTGTATGCAATTATGCTCTGATTGCACTGGCCTCGGGATGGGCTAGAGGATCTAGGCAGGGAAGGAACCAAGAGGGGCTCCAGCTATGAAGACACAGCTACCTGGTCATCCATGCTGGGTGCAGACCTTCTAGTTTGGCCACTTTGAGGTCACTCACACTCCTTAGTGTAACCCTGATAAACTCATTGGTTCCCTAGGGTGGGATCGGTGGACTCCCACCTCAGTTTGTCGTTGGGACCTTAGGAGGAGGGGTAGACAGTGTTCATGTATTCTCCAGGGAAGGGATTTTAACACTGAATGTTGGCAAGCAGCAATTGAATTTTTCATGATTTGCAGGCGGGGCTATTTTGTATCATTAACTTCGGAAAACTTAGTGTCCATCTAAAATCTGCCACTCTATTCCCAGGTAGGTGTTCTCCCAAAAGCTGTGGTTATACCTGTCGCGGGACCACACGACCGTGATAGCTACATCGGCTTAATTCATAAGTAGTAAAAACTTGAAGAAACCTAATTGTCAACAAGAAAAGGGATTAATGAAATTCAGTGTGGTCCTGCAATGGCATACCACGCACCAGTTAAAAAGACAGCACTGAGACACTGGCGTCAGACTATACAGAGAGCCACGTTGCACGATCCCGCTGTCGTGAGCGGAAGGAAAGAAAACTCACAAAGCTAGAAATCAGGACAGCGCATGCCACTGGGCGTGAGGGACAACCAGGAAGGAGACACCAACTACGCGCACTCAGTCAGCCCTCCCCCTCTGCAGTTGTGTATCTGTGGAGCCTACGAGTCAGCCAATCAGACACGAGGAAGCAGCGTCTGCACCGAGCCCGTTTAGAAAAGCGGCATAGAAACTCCTTACCCCACAAGTACATTGTGCTGTAGTTTTTATCCGAAATGTTCTCCAGAGGCTTTGCCTGTGGCACTGCCGGAGGTGTTGAAACCGTCGTGGGGGGAGGGAATGTAAGTGGGGTGCTGATAGACAGAGGGTAGCTTATTGTGGGCATGCCCCTGACTCTTTCCCCTCTCTCTTTGCCTCTCAGCCCGAGGTTTCCTCAGTAACATGTTGGGGAATATTATTTTCAGGTGTGTGACTTTTGTTTACGCTGCGTTTATTTAACTCTGTGAAGCTGTGTTACTTTGCCTGTCTAAAACACCTGATGGTCTAATAAAGCGCTGAACAGCCAATAGCGAGGCAGGAGCAAGGATAGGCGGGGCTGGCAGGCAGAGAGTCTAAACAGAAAGAGAAGCATGGAGAAATAGGAGAGCAAAGACGGTGATCCCCCCGCCCCAATCCAAAAGGGTAAAAAGTAACACAGTAGCCACTGCCTGGCCCTAAGTCAGCATATGCCGTTCTTTTCTTGCCGCAGTTCTCAACCCTCCTAACGCTGCGACCCTTTAACACAGTCCCTCTCGTCGTTGTGTCCCCAACCATAAAATTATTTTCGTTGCTACTTCATAACTGTAACTTTGTAGGGATTCGTAAAATAAATATCTGTGTTTTCCGATGGTCTTAGGCAACCCTGTAAAAGCAACATTTGCTTCCCAGGGGTGGCGACTCACAGGTTGAGAACCACAGTTTTTACGCTTAAGGGCTTATCTCAGTGCGTTGCCTGCCGCAGTAATGCGAGTTATCTGGAGGTGCTTCAAAGTGTGTGGGTGGACGTGTGCATGCCAGCTTTATACTGCTTTACATAAGGGGCTCTAGACAGTTTTGACTTATCAAGTAAATCTCAATAAAACTGGAAGAAAAAATTTTCTGTGGGAATGACCATGCAGGTATATGTATTTAGCAAAATGTATTGCACTGTCATCTTAAGACATGACTTTTACTCTGTGTACATTTTCTCTCTATGCAGGGCTTGTCTGTATCCCAAAGCAGATCTTATTTAAGAAAATTTTTTTAAAGATTTATTTATTTACTGTGCATATGACATTCGGCCTCCATGCGCATGCCAGAAGAGGGCGCCAGATATCATTACAGCAACTATGTGGTTGCTGTGAATTGAACTCAGGACCTCTGGAAGAGCAGCCATTGCTCTTAACCACTGAGCCATCTCTCCAGCCCTTTAAGAAAAATTTTAAGTCACATTCATTAACTGATACTTGAAAATGGCCAACGACAACCAAGCGGAAAAACTGAAAAGCTGTAGGAGCCCTGCAGCTTGAATTCTGCCCCAGCTCAGCTGTGGTGGATGACAGCTATAAATTCGCCACTCACACCTGCACGCAGAACACTCGGCGATCCTGTGATTTTTTTTTTTTTTTTGGTTTTTTGAGACAGGGTTTTTCTGTAGCTTTGGAGCCTGTCCTGGAACTAGCTCTTGTAGACCAGGCTGGCCTCGAATGCACAAAGATCTGCCTGCCTCTGCCTCCCGAGTGCTGGGATTAAAGGCGTGCGCCACCACTGCCCAGCCAATCCTATGATTTTTAAAAATAGATCTGTGCTGCTTCTTTGAGAATTCCATATGATGTGTTGATGGGAATGATGAGAATTCCATATGACGACAATCACCCCTATTCCTATCCCTAGCTCCTCCCAGATCCAGCCCCACCTCCCCACTCTCTCCCAATTTCATGTCCTTTTCTTCTCTCCCTCTCCCCAAGACAGGGTTTCTCTGTGTAGCCCTGGCTATTCTGGAACTTGCTGTGTAGACCAGGCTGGCCTTGAGCTTTAATAGTGCTGCTCATAGACTCCTGGGTGTGGAGTCACATGCTAGAGCACAGCTGACTTACCAGGGGCCACACCCTTAAAAAAGACAGATGCCCCCCTTCCAGTACCAACCAATGACTGGTAAGTGAGGGGAGCGAATTCATGACTCTTCCCACATCCCCTCCTACCCCGTGCTGGGCTTTTGCTTGGCTTGATCTCATACGGGTCTTACTCGTGCTGCCAGAATTGCCGTGAGTTCATATGTGCAACTGAGCTGTGAGAAAACTCTGTTTAATGAAGTCATCTACATCTCTGACATTGTGATGTAGATCTTCTGCCCCTCTTTCTCCAGGACCACTTAGGCTTGGGAGGCATGTGTGTGGCAGAAAAGTCCCATTGAGGACTATGTGCTCCACAGGCTCACATCTGTTGGGAGCTGTGAACCCCCAGATCCTGAATTTCTTGTAAACATTGTGTTATGCTTGCAGCTGCTCTGAGTATGAGTCCCTCAGGAGTTCCTGATAGCAGGGGAGTGGTTTCTGGTGGGTTTGGCTGGGGTGTGGCTATCAGTTAAGGATCCCTATATAAGCTGCCCCTGGACACAATAAAGGCGGCATTCCTGTTTCAAGGATGACCTGTGTCTCTGTCTGTGTTTTTGTGTGTTTAAATATTCAGGCCCTTGCCTGGCTCGCAGATGGTCCTGTAGGGCAGGCACTGCAATACAGGAGTAGTACAGGTGGGTGCTACAACATCCTCTGCACTGTGACAAGTTGTGGGTCTAGGAGTTAATTGTATCTACTGCAGAAAGTTTCTCTTATAAAGGCTGAGAGAGATATTTATCTACAGGTACAAGGATAAGTCATTAGGAGTCAGTTTCATACTATGTCCACTTAGCAGAACAATAATAGTACATTGTTGGAGGAAGTATGTCACTGTGGAGGTGGGCTTTGAGGTCTCTTATGTAACATGAAAGGCCAGGCTTGTTGGGGTTTCTGTCCTACCCAGGTCCCCTCAGATGTTTAGTCCCAGAGAAAATCACACAGAGGTCTACATTAGGTTTTAAACTGATTGGCCCATTAGCTCAGGCTTCATATTAGCTCTTATAACTTATATTGCCCATTATTCTTGTCAGTGTTAGCCACATGGCTCAGTACCTTCCTCAGTGGGGCAGGTCACATCCTGCTTCTTCGGTGGTCTGGGCAAGAGTGCTGAGAGAGCTTCCTGCTTCCCAGAATTCTCCTATTCTCCTTGCTCAGCCTCTATTTCCTGTCTGGTTGTCCCACCTATACATCCTGGCTAATGGCCAATCAGCGTTTATTAAATCATGATTGACAGAATACAGACAATTGTCCTGCACCACTCTTATATGCTCAAGATACCACTCAGTGAAACAGACTACTTCCTCTTGCCTGTAAGATATAGGACACTCAGCTACTGCTCCAATACCATGTCTGCCTGCACACTATCATGTCCCACCTTGATGATAATGGATTAAATTTCTGAACTATAAGCCACACCAATTAAATGTTTTTCTTTATAAGATTTGCCATGGTCATGATGTCTCTTCACATCAAGAGAAACTCTAGGACAGTGGATTTAATTTCCAGCAGGGGTAACCTAGGCTTGACATGAAAGATAGCTGCCTAATTCTGGGTCTGAAAGGAACAAAACATGAGGCAGTTATGCAGAGTGATGTGGAGTTTCAGATCACAGTTGCTGCCTGTGGTGGTTTGAATGAAGATGGCCACCACAGCCTGAAGGAAGCGGCACTATTAGGAGGTGGGGGTCTTGTTGAAGGAAGTATGTCACTGGGGGGTGGGCTTTGAGGTTTCAAATGCTCAAGCCAAGCCCAGTGCTACTCTCTCTTCTTACTTTCTTTGGATCTGGATGTAGAACTCTCAGCTACCTCTCCAACACCATGTCTGTCTGCGTGCCACCAGACTTCCCACCATGATGACAATGGACTCAACCTCTGAACCTGTAAGCCAGCCCCTAATTAAGTGTTTTCCTTTAAAAGGGTTGCTGTGGTCATGGTGTCTCTTCACAGCAATAGAAACCCTAACTAAGACACTGCTGCTGTGGAAGGGATTAGCCACGCCTTCTTTGGCTTCTCTCCTATCCCAGGCATAGGAGACAGGCTCTAGCCTGTAACCATTAGAATTTGCTTAGTGTTTCAAAATCAGAAAATAAAGACTAACATATAGAAGACAAATATTTGTCACAACCCCATTATCCATTTGTAGCCACTACATCCTTGAAGAGTATATTATGTCCTTGGGGGGCTCTCTCTCCCTCTTCACCTTGCCCCTCCTTCCCTGTCCTTCTCTCGCTCGTCCTCCCCCTTTCCTCCTTTCCCTTCCCCCTCTGCCCCTCTCACTCCTCCCTTAGAATAACATAAGAAGAGAGTTCTAATGAGGAAGTAATCAGATCACATTGGCCTGTGGGCCTGTCTGAGGGAGACTATCTTAATTATTAATTTATATAGGAAGATCCAGCCCATTGTGGTGGCACCATTCTCTAGCAAGGGCATCTGTTTCAGTTAGGGTTTCTATTGCTGTGAAGAAACACCATGGCCATGGCAACTCTCATAACTGTGGTGGTTCCCTTACAATTCAGAGGTTCAGTTCATTATTATCATGGCAGGACACCACAGTGTGCAGGCAGACATGGTGCTGGAGAGGTAGCTGAGAGTTCTATGTCTTGCAGGCAACAGGAAGTGAACTGAGGCATTGGGTGTGGCTTGAGCATATAAGAACCCTCAAAGCCCGCCTCCTCAGTGACACACTTCCTCTAACAAGGCCATACCTAATCCAACAAAGCCACACTTCCTAATCGTGCTATTCCCTTTGGGGCACTGCATTCATCTTCATCAGAAGGCAACAGGAAATGGTGTAAGTGTCACACTAAGTGAAGCTTGAGCAAAGGAGACATCAGCGCCCACCCCCACAGTGACACACTTCCTCCAACAAGGCCACACCTCCTAATAGTGCCACTCCCTCTGGGCCATTTGCTTTCAAACCACCACAGGGTCCTACACAGTCTAAGACAGAAGAGAGGTAGCTGAGAACAACCACTCGAGGGTCCATGTGCTCCTTCCCTCTCCCTCCATCCTGCCCCTCTTGTTCCCGTGTTGTTTCGCGGCTGCCGCAGATTGAGCTGCTTTCCTCTGTTCTTTCAGCTGTGATTTCTCTCCTTTACTGCAGGCCTAGAAACAGTGACCCCAAAATCATCTTTCTTCCTTATTTTCTCCTTCCTTCCTTCCTTTCTTTTTTTTTTTAAGTTTTCTGAGAAAAGGTTTCTCTGTGTAGCCTTGGCTATCTTTGAACTCACAGAGATCCACCTGCCTCTGCCTCTCTAGTGCAGGGATTAAAGGGGTGCGCCACCACCGCCTGGCCAAATAATGTTTCTTTAAGACGATTTATCTCAGGAATTTTATTGGAACAGTGTAAAACTGTCAGAGAACTGTAGCTAATTTGTCTAGTGAAATGCAGTTTTTTCTTTCTTTCTTTCTTTTTTTTTTTGAAGGACTCTCCTCTCATTGTTATGGTGCTCAGGGATCTGAAACTGATGGGCGGGCAAAGGCTGGGGTCACATTCACACCAGCACCTGGGTTCACAGGCTGATCAGTGTGAATTGGGGCAGTGTGGCCCCCTGCTGTGCCTGTCTCGAGCTGGGAACCTGTGAATCCTGAATGCTGCTTTCTGAAGTTATTGTGTCTGATTCCTGTCTGTCCTTTGATGACTCAGGTAGAAAACTGATTTTTGGGGGGACTGCTAAGAACCCCAGAGAGGTGTCAGGCTGGAAAAAAACATGCACCGAATCTCCGAGTCATGTAGAAGATAAGCCCAGTGCCACTCAGAAAGCCGACCCTCTGTCCTGGAGGATACACACTGACCTTTAATAAACTTCTTGTTCCACTGGGCTGTGGTGGCGCATGCCTTTAATCCCAGCACTCGGGAGGCAGAGGCAGGCGGATCCCTGTGAGTTCGAGGCCAACCTGGTCTACAAGAGCTAGTTCCAGGACAGGCTCCAAAGCCACAGAGAAACCCTGTCTCAAAAAAACAAAAACAAAAACAAAAAACCAAAACAAACAACAACCAACCAACCAAACAAGCGTGCCGAGGCAAATTGCACTGTCCCTTGCAATAGTGGGGAGCGCATCATAGATGAATCAGAAGAGAGCCAGATGAATTCACAGGCAGCTGAGTGAGATGTGACGAGGTTACTGGTTTTTGGCTGCCAGGTAGGTGACAGTGTGGCCGGTTTTTGGCCTTTGTGGGTCCTCATGGTCTTGCCCATCTGGCAACATACCAAATCCAGGAGCAACTTGGTCTGCCAAGTTTTTTTTCTAGAAAGTAAAAAGACAGAATTTAAAAGGCCAGTTCTATCCAACCTGTGTCTAATATTTGCAAGGGCTCTGTCGTCATCTGCTCCTTGAAAACAACATGAGACATAAAAACAGCAGCAGCAGCAGCGTCTCTCTGCGCCTCCCACAGCCCCTTGCTCACGATTTCCTTCCTTTGATGAAGGGAAATAGACAAGGCAGAGCTTTGGAGTTGAGAGCTTGCTCGGATACAAGTGGACAGCAAAGAATTCCCGACTGCCGGTGTGCCAGGTGTTTGCTAATCATGAAATGGAATAATGGGTAATAACTGTCTTAGTGTGTTGATCAAGGCAGTTTGCTCCTGTGCTGCAGGAGAGGTCATTGGCGACAACGTGTAGGCCTCTCAGGGTTCCTAGTCATTAACAAAACATAGCAGGCGAGAATGCAGGCTCCATTTCCTAGACACAGCCACGATAGGGACTCCGCATCAAGTTGTAATTAGGTTTGATCAGGGCTGGGTGTAATCAGAAGCATGCTGAATTCATTTTCTACTTGTGAAAGTATAGGCGGTTAGGATGATTTAGCGGTAACCAAAGCAACCTCTTTTCTATGACTCCTCAAGCTTAGAAAGGGAGACGAGGAAGATTGGAGAGAGGAAGGGAAACAAGAGAGGATCATTCCGGCCCTATTAATTTCATCACGGCTTCTTAGGAGGAAGTATGCTAGGAGAATGCATGGCAGAAGGCAATCACTGTCTGGGTCATAGAAACCTTCGCGTTCTCTCTATGCCTGGAGCAGATCTGGGGCTGCTCCATTTCCCAGTCTCATGAGAACAAAGCAAAACAACAACCTTGTCTCAAAAAAAAAATTACTTCAGCATTGCCCATAATACAATCTAGTGGTAATATTTTCTCAATCGAGGTTCCCTCTTCCAAAATGACTCTAGCCTGTGTCAAATAGACACAAAACTAGCCATCACAAAAAGTAAGTCAAGAAAATAGAGGATGTTATAGAGAATAACTTTATATCCAGGTGGGACTGTTACAAATGATCCAATTGGTGTCCCGTTCGCAAGACGCAAAGCTGAGATGATCAGTTCTGACTCATCAACCTGACTTCCTGTTCTTTCTGTCTGAGATAGTTTTGTTCATGTCTCAGTATAAAAAGAAACACATTCTTTCTTTTTTTTTTCCTTTTTGGTTTTTCGAGACAGGGTTTCTCTGTAGCTTTGAGACTGTCCTGGAACTAGCTCTTGTAGACCAGGTTGGCCTTGAACTCACAGAGATCTGCTTCTCGAGTGCTGGGATTAAAGGCATGGGGCACCACTGCCCAGGCAGAAACACATTCTTTTTCAAGACCTTTTGTTTAGCCGGGCGGTGATGGCGCACGTCTTTAATTCCAGCACTCGGGAGGCAGAGGCAGGTGGATCTCTGTGAGCTTGAGGCTAGCCTGTCTACAAGAGCTAGATCCGGGACAGGCTCCAAAGCTACAGAGAAACCTTGTCCTCCCCCCCCCCAAAAAACCTTTTGTTTAATCCCATCTGGAGTGAATGACAACAGCTGTAGAGTGCCCACCGCAGACACTGCAATCTTTCCCGAGTCTATTTTTCACTCAGTTATGGGTGAACTTAAAAGAGAATGCTCGGGCCGGAGAAGGACCCTTGAAGATCTTTCTATGCCTGGAGAGGACCGACCTAAAACCAGAACTGAACTAAGAGGTTTTGCGCAGAACCTACAAATCCAGTTTAGAAATCAAGACAAATGCAAAATTGTTTCTATCTGGGGGTCTTGATGGAGTTTGTTTTCTCGGAGAATTAAAGGGCAAGAAAAGCCCCAGGTGCAGCAGGCAGCAACAGGTAACGGGTTTAACCAGAAGTGAAAAAGCACTCCTGTTCCAAGGCACATAGAGCAAAGGACTCCCCCAACATGGAAAGGGGATTTGGAAACTAAAATCCAATTTCCCCCAGAGGCTGTGTGTGTGTGTGTGTGGGGGGGGATTTTAAGTGTTTTTGGTAGCCTGGGATGATCCCCTCTCCTTCCTTTTTACTTTGGTCAGCCTCGACAAAGAAAAGTGGGCTAATTGGCTCCCGGCTCATGTCCAGGGCCAGCTTAGGCAGGGCAGTTGAAACTGCGGGTGAATGGAATCCTTCCAGGACTCTGTTCTTCGTGAAGACAAAGCTGGGAGGATGCTGTCTTGTTTATTTATGCCCTCTTTCTCTGTCCACCTGTCACGGGCTATCTGACTGCTATATTACCTCAGGGTGAGACTGAGATGCTTGGGGGAGAGGTCAGCTGGATAGGAGGAGAGAGTGGGGCATCCCTTTTTCCTCCCTCCCCCCCGCCCATCTCAAGAGAAAGCCCTGCCTCCATCCTGAGGCATCTTAGACTTGAGCGAACTTAAGTGATGGGGAATACAGCCATCACTAAAGGGCAAATCCTAGAAAAGCAGCCATGTGTTCAGTACTGGCAGCAAAGAGTACGTGGTCACAAGGGGAAATATTCCTCCACAGGTGACTGTGGATGGGGTGGGGGGTGGAGCTCATTTCTGTGCATGAAGCACTGTGGTCAGCAGCATCATAAACACTCCCTAAATACATTTCCAAGTTGGCGCTTTGCTTGTTTGTTTATTCATTTTTTTGAGGAAAGGTCTTATGATGTAGTCCAAGCTGGCCTTGCTTGAATCTGCAGTGACCCGCCCGCCTCACTTGAGCGCTGGGATTATAGGCAGGAGGCACCACGTCCCACCAATGTCTTAAGATAACTGTAAGGAAGCCTGGGGCATGGTGGCACATGCCTTTAATCCCAGCACTAAGGAGGCAGAGGCAGGCGGATCTCTGAGTTCCAGGCCAGCCTGGTCTACAGAGCAAGTTCTAGGACAGTCAGGGCTACATGGAGAAACTCTGTCTTGAAATAAAAAAAAAAGATAATTGGTGTAATGGAACCTCTTTCTTGGGCCTTGAGGCCATCAATGGTCACTTTGGGTTTCACAGAGTGACATTTGGCATGTACATGTATTAAACACATCGACTTAAACTGTCTACGTGGAATGCGATCGGCAGCAACTGAATCTCATAACTATTAGATGAAAGCATTTTCCTCAGCAGCTGCCTGAAGACCAACGCAGATGGCATCCCCCGCACTCTCACATACGCACGTGCTCTGGCTTCTCTAATTCTTTTACAAATGCTTGTTTTATTTTAAAATCCGTGTGGATGGGAGGGTGCGCACATGCGTGCAGGAACCCAGAAGCCAGAGGCATGAGCTTCCTTGAAGCTGGAGCTACAGGTGGTTGCGAGTCTTCTGACGTGGGTGCTGGGAACCAAACTTGGGTCCTCTGAAAGAGTAATCTATGCTGAACCATGTCTCCAGCCCCCTTTCCTGGATTTTCATACCCCTCTCACTATAGACATTATGTCTCACTTTCTGATTCTGAGGAGCCGTTTTGGTTGTTTTTGGAATTTTAGAAACCAGCTCTAACTTAAGAATTCCTCTGTGGGAAAGCATAATAATGCCCAAATGGTGGCTGAGCAGATTGTCCTGCCAGCTCCCTGAGGACACAGCCCTATTGCTGCTGTAAAGAAGTTGCTTGTGTATGTCAAACATAACGTCCCCCCCCCCTTCATTCGGCTTGTTTGTTGTTTGTTAATTAAAAGGCAAAGCTTAAAAAACACCTATATGAATGGCAAGGTTCCATTCTTTGAATGTAGATCAAGGCCCTTTGTTGTAAATTTGGAGCTTTGAATTGTAAACCCCTGCCCTCTTTGCCCAGCCTGTGTCCCTCCCTGCTCCCCCACTTGCTACCTTTCTGTGCACCCCAGGACCTTTCTAAGGATCAATGCTGTCATTCTCTTCTCTTTCAAGTTGCCATTTCTACGCCTTTTTTTCGGTTACATGTGTTCATGGTTCCTTTAGGTGGCCTTTGTTTGTTTTTTCTTTCAAGTGCCTAACTTTTTGCTGACACTGGTGAAGTTTTCAGTGTTTGAACCTGCAAGAGCTCTTTAACCAAGGTGGGCATGATGGACAGTGGCCTCCTCCGAGGCTTCCAATCTCTTCCACACTGTTTCTGGGGTTGAGTGGCTGAGGTTGGTGGGCCCAATGGCTACAAGACAGCATGAGCCACGTGGCGGGGAGAAGGCAGGCCTACTAAGAAGGTTGTCCCGATGGCCTCAGCTTTCCACATACATGTTTGTTCCTGTAAAGTGTGTCTCCTGTTTGGATGAATTCCCTTTTTTAAATTGTATGTTGTGGCAAGGGCAGCTAGTGAGAGTTAGTTCTTCCCTTCCGCCTTGTGGGTTCTTGATTGCAGATCAAGGTTGGAGGCTGGTACCTTTACCAGCCGGGTCACCTGGTCCATCCCAGAGGAAGTCTTTAGTGCAATGCCCAAAGTAAAACATCGCCAGGACATGAGTCTCCTCAAAATGACACGGGTTGAGAGTGGAATCCGGGGTTGTAGAAGACTTTTCAGGAATGCTGGAATACTTTAAAAGGAACTGGAGAAAGCATGGTGGAAATGCTATTTCAATGCTGAAGTTGCTTTAGATAGAATGCGACCGGGTCTCTCCTCAGATTGGAAACAATTATCACGGCATCTCCAGTCCCAGCTGAATGAAGGCTTCACCCCCCATCCATGGGTAGGGTAGGACCAGGAGATGACTCTCCCTAGTGAAGGCTCAGAAACCCAGCTGTAGCTTGTGTGAGATAAGAACAGCACTCACTTGTTTTCCCTGTCGGAAGTGCTAATTCATTTCTAATTACCATCTTTGGGGAAAACAGTGTGTTGTCGCCGCTGCCTTTTAAATGCCTTCCTCTTCTAGGAAAGAAAAAAAAAACCTACATATTTTTAGGTCATTAAGAAAATCTTGTTTTGCTTTGGCTGATGTTTTTGTTCAACAGAGCAGAATTATTACTTCGTTTCTTTCCCAATTTACACAGTGGAGGAAGTGGCCTCGTGCATTTGAAATTGGTGATGAATTAACAATAATTGAGAGCTCCCCCAGTGTTTTGCTCTTCCATAACTATGTGTTTACTCACGACAGCCGAGACACAGCCTTGCTGCTTGGAGGACAAATGCTGCCTCGTGACATTCTTTTCCTTAACGCCGACTCAGTATTACTTTTTCACACTAAGAATAAAAATCCATGAAGAAAAGATAAGAACCCTTAAAACTAACAAATGTGATAAAGAAAAGTCTACATGGCTTTGTATAAACAGGGAAGTAGAACATGGCAGAGATCAACATGTGTTGGCTCTTCTTATATATAAAATCTCACCCAAATGTTTGTCAAAACATAAGTGGGTAGGACTGTTTTTCAGCTTAAACCAAGGTTACTATTATTATTATTAGTGATTTTGACAGTTCTTACATAAGTTTAGGAGTTGTCTGGACTGATAGGACACATTTTTTTTTTCTTTTTTCTTTTATCCTTTGAGGTATGGCCCAAAGGATATACTCTCCAGGTATACTCTCCAGGTTGGGTTTGAACCCACAATCCTCCTGCCCTAGCCTTCTCTGTGCTGGGGTTATGGAGTGTATGACCGTGCTTGCTTTTCTACCATAGTGAATGAGAGCAGAGTCAAGGGATGTTGCTGTCCAGCTCATCTTGCTCCCAGGGAGCTGGGAGCAGGCGTGGTGGCTGGAGAGCTAAGAGCCTGGAGCATCAGGGCACAGGCCAGAGGGAACTGTGGGGTTCACAGCATGTGATTCTTCATCTCCAAGATCAGCTGTGGACTTGAGAAGTGGGCAGAAGTGGGCCAATTCTAAGCACGCCTCAAGGAGAACTTCTTCAATATTTCGGTTACAGAGAAACAAGAAGAAATTTCGGTTACGTCTTTTTGTTTGTTTTTCTGCGATAGGGTTTCTCTATGTAGCCCTGGCTGTCCTGGAACTCACCACGTAGATCAGGCTGGCCTTGAACTCAGAGATCTCCCTGCCCCTCTCTCCAGGGTGCTAGGATTAGACCTGTACTACCACTCCTGGCTGAGAATTTGAGAGTTTCTTATATTGTTATTAAAACACCAGGCAAAACTATTTCCCCATCTGTTTTTTTACCACCTGAGTTTTTGTATGATAAAGGTCAGCTGCATTTGATGCCACAGTGGAAGATTGGAAAGGCCGAAAAGGCAAAAGAAATATACATTATATAACGTTCTTCCTACTGTGTGTGTCTGTGCGTGAGTGCACGCATGTGTGCGTGCAGGCTGTGTGTGTGTGTGTGTGTGTGTGTGTAATTTTATATAACAAACTGGTGAAAAATATTTCTAACATGGTCTTTTGAAAAAATGCTTCACGTTAAAAGGTCAAAATACAAATGCTCAAGCAGGCGGTGGTGGCTCACACTTTTAACCCCAGCACTCGGGAGGCAGAGGCAGGTGGAGCTCTGTGAGTTCGAGGCCAGCCTGGTCTACAAAACGAGTTCCAGGATAGCTGAGCTATACAGAGAGACCCTATCTTGGAAAACCAAAACCAAGACAAACCAAAACCAAAACAAACAAAAAACAGAAACAAAGAGACCTACAAGTGCTCAATTCACAGTGCCCATCGTTGGCTGTAAACCCGAACTTCTTCAGATGTTTGGTACACAAAGCCAAGAAACAAGTTTTTCCAGCATTTGTTTTTAACCTAACATCTTTCTGTCTTGTGGAAGAAATAAAGAAACTGGAAAAATCAGGCCCTGGTCACTTAGCTGGGCGGTCCTGGGAGCCGTGTGTGAGCAACAGCGTCACCTCGAACTCATAAGAAACGAGGTTTCTTGGCCCCACTCAAGACCTCCTGACTTGGAAATTGTGAGAGTGCAGTCCAGTAAGCTGGGGTTTTGCTTTTGTATCCAAAATTATTACTGTTATAGCATTAACCTTTTCTTTTCATTCATTTTAAACTTAGTATGCAAATTAATTTTGGCATCCAAATCCTGTATGTCATTATACTTGGTTCCTAGTCCTCTCCCTCGCTTCCAAAACCATTTTTTTTAAATTTTAATCATTTACTTTTATTTATGTGCATTGGAGATTTGCCTGCATGTATGTCTATGTGAAGGTGTTAGATCTTGGAGTTACAGACAGTTGTGAACTGCCATGTGGGTGCTGGGAATTGAACCTGGGTCCTTTAGGAAGAGCAGCCAATGCTCTTAACCACTGAACCATCTCTCCAGCCCACAAAACTGTTTTTAACTGATGTACTAGACAGTTTTATGTAACTAGACACAAACTGGAGTCATTTTGAAAAAGGGAACCTCGTCTGAGGAATGCCCCACAGATTGTCCTGTCTGCAAACCTGTGGTGATTTTCTTGATTGATGATTGATGTGGGAGGACTCAGAACACCGTGGGTGGGGCCATGCCTATATGGGTGGGCCCGCATTGTAATAAGAAAGCAGGCTGAGCAAGCCAGGAAGCAGCATCCTTCATGGCCTGTGCATCAGTTCCTGCCTCCAGGTCCCTGCCTTGAGTTTCTGCCCTGACTTCCTCAGCCACGGCCTGGGATGGGGAAGCGAGAGTGAAACAAACCCTTTCGTCCCCAAGTTGCTCACCATATCAGCAGACACCCTAGCTGAGCCACTGAAAAATAGGAATTGCACGTATTTACAGGGTACAATGTGATATTCAGTATGTGCATATAATGTGCAATGTTCAAATCAGGCTAACATGCTTTCCCAGTGCCTGAAATACATCTTTGTGTAGAAAGCATTTGAGCCGGGCGGTGGTGCACATGCCTTTAATCCCAGCACTCGGGAGGCAGAGGCAGGCGGATCTCTGTGAGTTCGAGGCCAGCCTGGTCTACAAGAGCTAGTGCCAGGACAGGTTCCAAAAGCTACAGGGAAACCCTGTCTCGAAAAAACAGGAAAAAAAAAAGAATCATGGAATAGGGATAGATAAACAGAAACACTAGAAGTAATCCATCATGTCTTATGCAGTGGGGGGGGGCTCTGAGAATGGAACAGATGGGGGAGGATAAAGGAGGGAGGAAATGAATTAGAACAAAGTGTAATGGCACATATGCCGCAGGATGTCACAAGGAAATCCTTATTTTGTATGCTAACTTACTTTTCTTTCTTTCTGAAGGAAAATGAGGCAGCTGCCACCGTGGCAATCTCCTCGGGGTTCCCAGTCTACAGAATCACGAGTCAAAGCTATCCGTATGCATTATCAAGCCTCAGGTGTTGTGTTATGGGTACCGAGCATGGGCTGAAGTATGGAAATGCATGCCTTTATAAGGCGTGAATCTCAGTAATTCCTCCAAAGCAAATGCGGGCCATGAGAGAGAAATTGTGGTCTTCCCGGGAATGCTGGCTTCAGAGGAACCTAGCCGGGCCGCAGTGCGCATGCCTAACAGGCATCCTGGGCTCCACCTGCCTGGTATGTACCTCTCCAGAGGCAGATGCGTCATCATAGGAAAAGGGCACGGAATAGGCTGTCTTGGCAGTTGTGAGACCTGGAGGTCAGCTGAAAGCGTAAAGGAAGTCTGACAAGAGAGTGGGCGCCTTTTACGTGCCATGGGAACCTGTTAGCAGTCAGGAGAGTAAAGCGCTTTAGAGTAACTCTCACTGGTGCTTGCCTCCCCAGCCACTTGCCTCTCTAGCCTCTAGGACTCTCTCAGCCGCACACAGGACCTGGCGGACTCTGCTTCTAGGGCTGTCACTATGAAGGATTTGACTTAAAAAAAAAAAATATGAGGTCAGGGACACTTTTTAGAGACATATTTCATTATTTTTCAATCTTGGGTACGGGAATGCGGGTGTGTCTGGGGACTAGGACTCGGGTCCTTATGCCTGTGTAGGACTCATCCATTGAACCTTCCCCCAGCCTCCAAACTTTTGAGACTTAGCTCTATTAAAAATAGAGAAAGCCAGCAAATGGCTACTGAGAAACAGTGAACATTGAAGTGTATGTGTAGGGATAGGTAGCTCGTCTTTCACGGTGTAATGATTTTACACAAAAATACTGTGAGGTTCTTTAGTTTTTAATTTGGGAGTTGGTAAGCTTCCTTTACAATATTAATGCAGGTAGGTGACAGGATCCAGAAATGGAACGTCTTTAAAACTGTATGATGGCCCTTTCTCCCCCCAGCTCTGTCAATGCGCCTTGGCCTGTGTGTCCCTCAGCGTCACTGAGAGACAGTGTCAGAGGGATAAATTCGAGGCCCTTTAGCAAGGGATCTCTGAGACAAATTGCTCCCCCCATTTGGCTCCAAATAAGTCCTGTTATTAAGTATGCTCTCTATACTTTTATTTCTATAATTTGCAAAGAATTTTGCAGGAAATTTTTTGTTAGCCATCTGTGTATTTTGAATGACCAAGCACAGAGACCACATCTGGTTTTTTTTAGGTGACTTGTTTGCCAGAGCTATGAACAATGCTTGAATTAGGCTAGTGCCTGTGGCTGGCCTGTGCTGCCGGCTATGTCATATATTTACAGTGTGTGGGTTTAGTTTGCCATCCTCTCCTCCCCTTCCTCCTCCCCTTCCTCCTCCCCTTCCTCCTCCCCTTCCTCCTCCCCTTCCTCCTCCCCTTCCTCCTCCCCTTCCTCCTCCCCTTCCTCCTCCCCTTCTTCTCTTCCGCTTCCTCCTCCTCCTCTTCTTTTTCTGAGCCAGGGTTCCTGTGAATCCCAGGCAGGCTTGAGTTTCCAATCCTCCCATCTCGGCCCCCAGAGTGTTGACTTCCCAGCATATGCCACTACGTCTGGCTAGAAAGTCTGCTGTTTCCATATGGGTTTGACTTTATGGATGTTTCTGAGGCGTTGCGACTTGCAGAAATGCGGCTGCCTCAGCTGAGCAGCGTTTAAGTTAGCACCAAACTGCACCGGGCTGCTCAGCTCCAATAATAGCCCCGTTGGCCAGGCGTACTTGTTACTGGTGGGTCTAAAGAGGTGGCCATGAGGTTCTTGCTGGTGGACAGGAGTAATCATGCGCAGTCTGTCACACGGCCCAAGTATGTGAAGAATCTGGCAAAAATTTCTGGTATGTGACTCCACTCCACTATCCCAAGCAGTTGTGGCATCAAAGTGTCGGTGAAGTCACTCGTTCATCATGTGTGTGCACACATGTGTGTTCTCATCTTCAACAGTGTTGTATCTGTAGATTCAATGAGTGACAGGCGAGAGTGGAAGAGGCCCTTGCTGTGAGCTGCAGAGCCTGCCAGCTGGCCCTGTAGCCTGCTTGCCTTCTGGGAGGCTGTTCCTGATACCTGCTCCCATATGGCAGTGCATTTTTGAGGGTAAGAGCCAAGCAGGCCCTCGGACTGATGGAAACATATATCCCATGCTGGAGTCAGGTAGACGGGGAAAGGGAGGTGGTTGGTGGGAGCCTTGTGAGGGTAGCTTACGGAAGGGTGTCTTCATGTATATACTCACAGTAACTCAGCTGTGGGAAGGCAGTCATGGCCTCCATGCACCAAAAAGGAGTGTCTTGAAGTGTCTCACTGTGTCTTGATTGGTTAGCCTGGAGCTCACTATGTAGATCAGGCTGGTCTGGAACTCACAGGAGATCCAAGTTTCTGCCTCCCCAGGGCTGGGATCAAAGTCGTGCACCCCCAGGGCCTGGCAGAAACAAGCTTGCTTGCTAGCTTTAAGAATTCCCTGAATTCTACCCCCAAATCCACGTCCTCATGCCTGACTCCCCCTCATAGATCTACCTGCCTGACACAGTCTAGAGATGAACCCTGATTTCCCATGTGGAGTCTTCCCAGGACAGCATTAGAGCAATACCATGCCTGTCTCCTGATTTATATTCTGTGTTGTGTGTCCTTGCCCTGCTGTTACCCTTGAGGTGGCAAAGTCCTTGATGAACGTGATAGCGTCTTCTCCGCCTCCTCAGTAGCAAGGACCCTCAGAGTGTGGACTTATTGACCTGCAATGAGTCTCACAAGGAATCTTAGCAATTCATATTTTGAGGCCCCAAGCTCGAGGATTCTGGTTCAGAGGCCTGGACACAGTCTGTATAGACAGCTCGCTCAAAGCCTGGATGGGGCTGCCCTCCTCGGTACTACACACTCTCAATTCATAGAGCAGTGTCAGGATCTGAATGGAATCTGTCACCTTTTCCATCAGCTGGTGTTTCCCGAGTTCATGAAGATGTAGCTCATAAGTCAAGACCCGGATCCCGACGTCACAGTCAGAGCTCCCCACACGCCACATGCTCTGTTCTTTAGAAATGCCTTGTGCATTTTACTCCCCAAATAATTTATTCATGGTTTTCACTTGGAATAGATTTTAAAAGATAATTTTTCTTTAGTTTAATTTTTTATGTTGTGTGTGTCTGTGTATGTACATGTGTGTGTGTCTGTGTATGTACATGTATGTGTGTCTGTATGTACGTGTGTGTGTGTGCACGTACATGCACATGTCAATTCCTTTGTGTTAATATAAGGATGTGCATGCTCTCTGTGATGTACACCAGGCTAGACCAGGCTAGGGGGCTCATGCCCTTCCTTCCTGTTTGTTCCTCCCATCTTCCTGGATGAGTGCTGGAGTACGGCTGCTCACATGGAGCATCGGGCTTTCCCATGGCGTCTGGGCATTTGAATTCAGATCCTTCCCTTCTGTAGCAAATTCTTTTACCCACTGATATATCGCCACAACCTGAAATAGGCAAGTTTTCTTTAAAAACACACATATTTAGTGTGTGTATTTGTATGTGTGTGTGTATGTATGTGTGTGTGTTCGTGCATGAGTGCCATGGCACATGTATGAAGGACAGAGGACTACTTTCTGGAGTTACTGATCATTTCGACGTGTGGGTCCCAGGGATTAAATCCAGATCATGTAACTTGATTGCAGGTGCCTTTACCCACTGAGCTATCTCCCTGACTGGAGGAAAAAAAAAATTTTTTTTTGGTTTATCTAGACAGGGTTTCCCTGTGTATCTATGGCTGTCCTGGAACTCACTCTGTAGACTAGATCCGCCTGCCTCTGCCTCCCTGAGTGCTGGGATTGAAGGTGTGTGTAACCATTGCCTGCTGAGGAAAACTTTCTCACAAGGAGAGTGAGTATCGCTTAATTCTGTCCCTGCTTACCTCTTTCCTTTGCCACCTGAGAGTAGAATTGGAAATATTAGCCTGTTCTTAATTCTGTGTCTCCTCTTCTCTCCCTCCATCAATCCCCCTGTTCCCGTTTACTCTTCGGTCCCATGAATGCTGACTACACACTGCTAACCTTGGGAACATAGCCAAGGGCAGGTTTTGCCATCAAGACCCAGGTGTATATGATGTAAATAGTACAGATATTGCTTCCTGGTGCCAGGCTTCACTTCTTCTGCTGAGCTGATGTTTATAAAGTACCCGGTGCTGGTGGTGGGACTCTGACTTCGACGCTGCCGTCCATGAAAGAAGTGAGCTGTGTGCAGAGAAGGGGAGAGGGGATGGGGATCTTTCCCGGCCTTTTAGAAAGTATGATATGTAGTTAGATGTCCATCCCACCTGACTGGAATATCCTTTTATGCAGACAAGCTCTCTTTTTAGGTCGTCTCAGTGGCGTACACTCTAATGGTGAGATGTGTGGTCTGACAGACGTAGTGGGTGTGGTTGGTGGTCTGAGGGTACCAATATGGTAGTCCTTTCTCTCTGTTGATGACTTCTAACCATCAGGTCTATGAATGCTGGGTATGGGGTCTCAGATGGCAGGTTCTGGCTTGGCTCACTGTGTATGGCAGGCTTGCAGTGCCAGCAAGAGAATTCTTTACCCATAAGAGTGTTCAATCTATGAAGAAGGGAAGTTAGTGGGTGGACCTCTGAGGCCCAGTCTGGGGCATGGCAGTATTGTGTTTACAGTCTCCTCAGATAATGGACTTCATATTCTCTGGTTCCCTGGTGGTCCTTCCTGTGAACCACCCCCTGGCCAAAACAAAAGGTCTTTAATCCTAATTTGAACCCAATCTATGAACAATAGCATACACCCATTTTAAAAGCCTGTATTTTAGTATGTAGTGAAAAAATTTGAATTGATAATTTCATCTGTGATTTCACAGATATTACTGAAAGTTTATAATGTCAAGCTGAGAGTTGTGGCACAGTCCTGTAATCCCAGCACTCAGGAGGCTGAAGCAGGAGGATTGTGAGTCAACAAGCAGAGAGGAGCATGTCGGTGACGACCAGTCACAAAGGACTGTGAATGGCAGGTGACCATTGGCAACTACGGCTGACCTTGTCGCAGAATCAAGGGAACACAGAACCATCTGATGCTTCAGGGGTTCCCTGGAGCCACAACCCTTGAAGAAGTTTGCAGTTTTACAAGATCAAACCCTCTTCCTCCCCCCAGTTGTCTTCCCTTAGTCTCTCAAAGGTGGATAGCATTAAAAGTCTTTGAAGAAAAAAACAAAGTAAGGAGAGAGAAGGAATGAGAGAAGAAAAATGGAGGAGAGAGGGAAGGAGAGGGAGAGGGAGGGAAGGAGTGAGAGAGAGAGGGCAGAGAGCAGAGGGAGGTAGGGGAGGGTGGGGGAGAGGGGAGGGGGAGGAGGGGCAAGCATGAAAGAACTGTTAAACATACAGATGCCCCAAGAATCAAGTAAGGAGAATGAGATTGTTTTTACACAGGCAAAGCAGGTTATTTTCTTTAAAAATTAAAACTATATTTACTATTTTAACTTTTTAAATTTTCCGTTAGGTGATAACCACAAATGGAATTGTTTCATCAGGGAAGGCCTCTGCTGATAGTAGAGCCAGAAGACACAGGGAACCCAAGTATCTTAGTGCCTGATTTTGATATAAACAAAATATGTAAGAACCTGAGCATTTCACAGATCAGTGTGTGCTGTGCCACCAAAACTGATTACGTCTGGATTAGAATGAGCTATCAAGGACAGAGAATCCAAAACAACAACTGCCTGAAAATCGTTGGTTTCTTACATGTGAAACCCTGGGTAAAGGGTCTCAAGTTTATGTGATATTTCACAACACGGAGGAATCCTGTGTTCTTTCTCCATGTTGCTCTCCACTCTCAGGAGAGCTGCCGCTCAAGCCGTCATGTCCACACGCCAGCTGCAGCAGGAGAGAGAAGCTGCGTCTTAGGTGACACTGTGTACCACTGTATACCACCTCCTCTTTGGCTAGAACTCAGCTAAACTTTGCAAGGAAGACCAGTCTTTACTTTGGGAGTCCACAGGCTAGTGGACTCTGTCGGAGTGTACTAGGGAGAGGGCAGGGAGTGGGTAGCACCAGCATTGGTCTCCCACGCGGTTCCAAGTGGTTAAATCTGTCCTGCTATTAAACCGTTAGACCTGCTTAATGTACTAATGACCTTGCTACTCCTAATTAAACCTTTGCTGAAGCCCATAGACAAAGCACATTTTTCCTTTGCCTTTCTGTCTGAAGGGCAGAATTCAGCCCTTGTAACAATCACGCAGACTCTGTTCCCTTTTCTGATCATCGTAGTTTGGCCATTTTCTCATTATTCAAAGAAAAGGAAAAAGAACGTCTGGGTGGTCTTCCTCTTCACGGCGTTTGCAGAGGACTGAAGTAGGAGAGACTGAAATAATAATGAAGCCGTTGGGTTGTCTGTCCTAGAAACAGTCCCCAGTGCCAGGTGCTGCCTGGGCAGGGCCCTTTTCTTTGCTGCCTGTAATTGCAGCAGTAGCCTGGGGAGAAGGTAATGACATCTCCATCTGGGAGAAGAGAGGAAACAGCTGCTGCTGTTTAGAAGCATCCTTTCTCTGCTGGAGAGACAGTTTCTGCATGAACACTAACTGGACTAAAAGTCAGCCAGAAGATGCAAGCAATGTGGTTAGGCCTGCTGCGTGCCCACGGTGGTGTCTCTGCCTCCCACAGTTTGAACTTCGCTATTAGAAGCACTTAGGGACTCTTGAAAGATTGACACCTGGGGTGGTCAGGCCCAGGCACTCCATAGAAGATGCAGCAGGATACCCTCATGCCACAGGTCTCTGAAAGACCGAAGATGGGTTTGGTTTAGCATTTACTTGGTGTCTCATCTTGAGAGGGGACAGTCATCACTTGTACACATGTACACACACTCACACACACACACACACACACACACACACACACACACACACACACTGCTTGGCCCAGGGACTCTTATTTAAGGCCTGATAGCAAAGCCTGGGAGTGGCCCCTCTGCTAATCCTCAGATGATTCTGGTCATTATTCCAAAGGGTCTGGGTATAGGATTTGAATACGGAATCTCGAGTACTTGCAAGGCAGTGCCCCTCGTAAGCACTGGCTAGAGGCTGAAAGGTAGGTAGCGGACAGTCAAGTCTAGAAAGGATGTAGAGAGCACACATTTGAGGACATTTTAAAGTGAAATGGGTTCCAACGGATGGTGTGAGATGGATTGGTATGGAGGAGCAGAGATACTCCTCCTCACCCCAGGGGGAGAGCTGGTCGCAATCTGTCCAGAACGCATTGGGCCACCTGACTGGCCAGCCTGCCTCTGGTCTCCTTCTACCTCTCCATCTCCGGGCTGGAGAAGTCCCTTGCATGTCTCATGCACAGCTGTTTCACATCTGTGCTGCACACTGATTTTCAGTGTTGGTATCTGTCCTGACTGGTCGGACCTTGTAGAAGATAATTTGATGGTCACCTTTAATCCTGTGTTAATATCCTTCAACTGTCATCACGCAAGAGGGGTTGTGATTTTGCTCACACAGTTGGAAGGCTTGGGAGGATCCTCTGAGTTGGACATCTCACGTTCTGCGCTTGAAATGCTCAGGCTGCAATGGAAAGGCATTTGGAAGATCCCCTCTAGGGGAGAGAGCTGGCTTGTCCAGCCTGGTGGGAGGCCGGGCACAGCTGCGGTCCAGAGGCCAGCCAGTTAGTCTCTGCCTCTTTGGGACGGAGTCAGGGACAGATAGATATCCTCCCAAGCCTTCCAACTGTGTGAGCAAAATCACAACCCCTCTTGCGTGATGACAGTTGAAGGATATTAACACAGGATTAAAGGTGACCATCAAATTATCTTCTACAAGGTCCGACCAGTCAGGACAGATACCAACACTGAAAATCAGTGTGCAGCACAGATGTGAAACAGCTGTGCATGAGACATGCAAGGGACTTCTCCAGCCCGGAGATGGAGAGGTAGAAGGAGACCAGAGGCAGGCTGGCCAGATAGAAGGGGCGTCTTTGCTGGGCCATTATTTTAATTTGCATCCCCCCACCCCAAGTTGATTCTGCTGTAAGTTGGTAAAGGAGATGCAGGCAAGGTTTGGGGAAGTGACCCTGGGAAGGGGAAGGCAGACATCACATAGAGTGTTCTCAAGCCGGTCATCTCTGTGGGCAGCTGGAATTCAGGTACAGAAGTTACCGAGAGAACCGCTCGCTGGTGCGTGGGCCTGCTGTTAGGCAGTCTAGCTGGTTCTAAGAGGAATGGCCAGGTAAGTAAACGGAGATGTCTGTGTTGGAACCAGACCTTTGTGCTCAGTAGTGGTTCCCATGAGGGACTGAGGTGGAGCATTGGCCAAAGTTGGTACAGTTGTCAAAGTACTAAGCAAGGCCGAGAACTATAAGCATGTGTAATGTATGTTGTGTGTGTGTGTGTGTGTGTGTGTGTGTGTGTGTGATTGTGTGTGTGATTGTAAAGCTAGAGATTCAGTTACCAGAAGCAGCGCAACAGATGCTGGGGATTCAAAGGCCCAGACTTAAGTTCTACTCTGGGTCCTGAGGTCTTTGGTACTGCTGGAACCTCCCCTGGATGGAGAGGGTTGTCCTTTGTGTTTGATGAAAGCCAGTGCTAATAGGACCACACATGCTCTTTCTCTGCCTCAGCTTCCAGGGCAGACAGTAGCCCTAGCTGGCTACTGTGCCTTTGAGAGGGGACATCGAAACACTGGACGCCTAGAGAAGAGTCGCTGCTGTATTCCTAGCAGACATCTGGTTCTATCATAGACACTTCCCCACAGGCCCCTTCCCTGTCTTTGTGGACCTTAGAGGTTAAAAGCATTTGAGACTAAAGCTGTGAGAATAACTCAGTGTGGGAAAGATGAGAGCTCATGTTCAAACTGCTTACTGAGACTGCCCCAGTACCCCCTCTTTAGAGAGGAGCCAGAGTGAGTGAGGAGAGCTTTGGGGTCCTCATGCTTGAGCCTAACACCCTCCATGCATTCCTCCTAGCTAGGAAGCTTTTAAATCTAAACAGTTAAGTTCCCTTTTCCTTCCAAAGATCAAAGCAAGCAACTTTTGTTTCATATTCTTTGCTCATATATATATTTTTAAATTTATTTATTTATTATTATTTATCATATATACAGTGTTCTGCCTGCATGTTTGCTTGCATGCCACAAGAGGGCATTGGATCTCTTTGTAGATGGTTGTGAACCACCATGTGGTTGCTGGGAATTGAACTCATAACCTCTGGAAGAGCAGTCAATGCTCTTAACCTCTGAGCCATCTCTCCAGCCCCGCTCATATATATTTTTAATGCATTATTTTAAGTCTTGTTTACATTTAAATAAAGCTTCTAAATCACTCTATTTCTGATATTTAGATATTTAATATTGTAAATCCCTCATCTGGGTTGATGGTGAGTGGCAGATGCCTTAGGGGAAGATACAGATCCCCCAGATACATGTGCTTCTTTCAGCCTTCTGGGTGGCATTAAATAGGCTTATTTTTCACCCATTGCTTCCCTCTGCCCATATCATGATCCTTATCAACCTTAAGAGTTCTTGCTTCATGTGGCTTGGATGGCTGGCACGTGGAGTGTGTTTTAGGGAGGAAGTTTAGATAAGAGTTAAAAACTCACGACTGTAAATATTCAGCGTGCATTTAAAGTGTTGTCTCAAAGCAGCTTTTGTGATGCGGGGAACATGTTTTTCTGTCAGCTGTTCAATATTTATTTTAACATTTTAAACAGCCTCAGAAATATTCATTGCACGGAATCCTTTCTGTGTCTGAGTAGATTAAATTTACAAGCCGAATTAATGGTATAAATTGCATTTACATAATTCATTTCCCACTAAGCAGAATTTATTTAGCTGGCATCTCTGCTAATATCTGTATTTATGGGGAAAGCAGCACCTTTCCACTGGTCGTGTGGTTAATTTAGCTTAAGTGGAACTTAGAAGGCGTCTTTGTGTTTCGTTACCAGATGTCCCCCTCCACCAGACTCCATCTAAATGTGACAATTAAATAGCGTACGTGTGCACAGCCTCATGCAAGGAGACGGATCTGCTGAACAAGCCAGAGTCCCTTATTTGGCTTTCTAGAACATTCTGTGATGTCCTTACAAATCATCTATGACTTGTACTTTGCAAATTTTGTGTGAAATGGCAAAGCCAGTGAGAGACGAACAAAACAGGCTGGAGATAACAAAACGTCGGAGCATTGGCAGCGCACACGGGCAGCGCACAGGCTGCCAGCTGCCCTTTAACAGACACGTCGTTGCCACGGGGCAGGGTGACGCCACCTTCGCATTTACTGGTACAGTTTTGAGTTTCAGAATGTTTGGAACAGTATGTTTTAAACCACAGCAATTATTAAGGACCCCTTCACGATCCAGTGTCGTGTATCTTTCGCTGTTACCAGAGGAGGATACATCGCATCACCTTGTAAGGCGTGGCTTTTGTGCAGCCGGCTCTGACACAGGCGTTGTTCACCTCGATCTCCCCCCCCTTTCCCTGAGTGTTTACCTCAATTCCTCCCCCGCTTCTCCGTATCCTATTAAACCTCTTTGTGAAAAATGCCAGCTGCTTGGTTTTTTTTCAAGATGATGACTGAAAAACATGTATTAAAACACTCCCGTGGAGCGAGCGTTCTTTCTGTAGGGCTGTGTCTGTTCTCTTGGCTATCATCTGTCTAGAAGATGACGTTCACTAATTCCATGGTAATAAAAATTCACAGAAGCACAAGGACATAAAATGGAGTTGGTGTCGCCACGGAAACCAAGGGTCACCGCTCCTGTTCTCACCTTCCCATGGCTTCCTCTTCCTCTGTCTCGCCACACTAGTGTTTAAACCGAGGCATAATTTTTATATACAGTCGGATGTGCAGATTTTAAGAACATAATTTGCAGAGTTTGGACCAGTGTGTTACCCACATCGCCAATATCTCCATCGAGGTATAAGACCTTTCTATTACTCAGAAAGTACCCACTTCCTCCTGAAAAGCAACTGTGGTTTGGACTGTGGTCACCATCGGTGGCTTTGGCCAGATGTTGTACTTTACATAAGTAGAGTCCTCCAGGGTGTATTCTCTTGGGACTGGCCTCTTCCCTCAGCATGCCACTCTCAAGGTCTATCCACACGGGAGCACAGATCAGTGGCCTGTGACCCCACTACAACTGAGCTGTTCTGTTCCTGGGCTTGTTATTTAATTTCCAATTTTGGTTATTCTAACTCTGCTTGCGATGGATGTGTCTCTATATAATATACATATATACCATACACATGTATGGTTTTGTGTAGGTAGGTATTTGCTTTCCTTTCTCTTAGATAAATGTCAAAATGCGTAACCACTAGTTTGTATGGTAGGTATGTATTTTACTCTGTAAGAAGCCACGAGAGGGCAAGACATGCAGAGGTTTCTCCATCTTGTGTTCTGGCTGAGGCCATTTCAGGTTTAAAAATAATTTTATATCCTTGATGGGAAGTCCTGTGGAAAATTACCCAGCTCTGTTCTAGGAACCTGAGGTCAAGATGCCCCAGCTACCTTATCTCGGCTTATGTTAGACTGCCTGCTTGTGCAAACCCCCTCATCCAGCTGCAGAGTGAGATGCCAGGATGTGGTTTTTGCCTTTAAAAAGCCCCTTGGTCTAAACACTCAGGGCTACAATTGGGTCTCCAAACACCTGAGTGTAGCCCCAGCCGGCTGGAATAAATACTTTCAATTGGTTGCAAATTGTGTCTGAGCGGTCATCTCTGGTGAACTCCCCATAACAAAAGTGACAAAGAGTTGTCCAAAGTGGCGGCTGAGTCCTTTTCTCATTTAGAAAAAACAAAACATGGGTACTGAAGAGATAATGAATTTTGTCTCTGGTGATTAGACAGAGACTGTGAAATTTATATGAGAGTTGAGGCAAAGTGTTATCTGACCTGTTTTATAATTGTGGTTGTTGTTTTGCTTTTTATTTTACATGTATGGGTATTTTCCATGTATGTGCCTGGTGCCCATGGAGACCGAAAGTGGGTACCAGGTCCCCCAGAACTGGAGCGACAGAGAGCTGTGAGCTACTGTGTGGGTGCTGGCAGAGAGGGGTTGCTCTAGTTCCTGTCCCTTCTCTCTAGACTATCTCTGCCGCTCCTCTGCCTCAGTCCTGTCACCACACGGCTATGAAGCATGTGCCACGTGCCCAGCTTTGTCTTTCTTTTTGACACACTTTTACTTTGGGGTTAGTGGCAGGTCCAAAGGAAACTCCAATTCCCCAAACTCCACAAGAGAGTCTATATATCCAGAAACGAGCTCACGCTGGCCTATTTGGTGGTTAGATAAAGGGCAGTATGCTTTAGGAGACTGCGAAAGTGGTTCCCGTCTGCCAGAAGGAGCCATGCCCTTCACCTCTGGGAGAAGGGACACGTGGCTGCCGTGGCAGTGTGTCACAAGAGCCTGGGACTCTGGGCTGTTAGTGCGTCTTCTCTGCAGAAACATCCGCTTAAAGTCTTTGCTCACTTTTACAGCCCGTTATCATTTCCAGGGCCACAGAACCCAGCCACTGTGCTTTTGTGCTCCCTATCTCGCCAACAGAGAAGTTCACAGTGCCCCGCCTTATAGACCTTGAGTCTTTGCTGACCCTCACCTCTCCTCTCCAGCCTGTCAGCTCTCCCTGAGCAATTCCAGGGCTCGCCCTCCATTCTCTTTTGCTTTTCTTTTCTGCTGCAGTCATGTTCCCCAACCCCATGAGCTTGCACTGCTCTTGCAGAGGACATTTGTACACTGTGTGAAGACGTGTTGCTGTGATTGGCATAATAAAACCTGTCCAGCCAATAGCTAGGTAAGAGAGAATAGGTGGGACTTCCGGGCAGAGGGAGACCTCTGGGAAGAAGAAAGGTGGATTCACCAGCGAGACACAGGGGAAGCAGGATATGCAGGGTGGAGATGAGGTAACAAGCCACGTGGCAGAATGTAGATTAAAAAAAGAGTTAATTTAAGTTTTAAGAGCTAGTTGGTGACGAGCTTAAGCTACGGCTGAGCTTTCATAACTAATATTACGTCTCCACGTTGCTGCTGGGGAGCTGGCGGTACCTCAAAGGAAAGCCAGACTACATTTAAGAAAGTTTGCTGCCGGGTGGTGGTGCACACACCTCTAATCCCAGCACTCGGGAGGCAGAGGCAGGCAGATCTCTGTGAGTTCAAGGCCAGCCTGGCCTACAAGAGCTAGTTCCAGGACAGGCTCCAAAGCCTCAGAGAAACCCTGTCTCGAAAAACCAAAAAAAAAAAAAAAAAAAAAAAAGAAAAAGAAAGTTTGCTACAAACCTGGATTTAGCTTCCAATATCCACACTGCGCACACACACACACACACACACACACACACAATTTTAAATGGAGTAAAGAAAGAAATCAGGCTATACTTGAAGACTTTGCTCTCTATTTTACCCATCACTTTTTTTTCTCAGGTAAAGATGCAGTTCATATGTCCACATGTATGTATATGTTAAAGTGGGAATAGATTCTAGGAACTACTGAAAGCTGCCTACCCCACGCTTACTATCTATTACCTGTCAGCCCACCCCCTCCTAACTCAACACCTTGCCTTATGCAATTTTTCCCATAGACTCTCTGGACAAAAGCCATTACTCATTGTCCCTACACCTTGGGGGCCCATTTGAAGTCAACTGTGGTGCCCACTCACACTTGTTCTCTGGCTCAGGAGGATGTGGCACGGGTTTGTACAGCATCTTCATCAGAGATACTGTTATATACGTGTGTGTGTGTGCCTGCTGGCACTGTGGCTGTAGAGCTTATTAGGAGTCATTAATCACAGCAAGTCAGTTCCCTCTTCCAGAAGCAAGGATTTCCAAAGGTCAGGTTGACTTTTAATTAACAATGAATCTTTTTTGCAGGCTGCATTGTGACTCCAAGCGGCTGTGTTGAACGGATCCAGCAGCAGCCAGTCCTGCAGTCATTAACAGGCAGGATGGCTCTGTGTTCAGTGGGGCTCAAAGGTCCTTTGCTTTAATGAGAGGGCGTTCTTAGTGAGTGGTACTTACTGCAGCTTCTCTTGGGAGCAGGGAAGGAGGCAGGCACCTCATGCTTCTTCTTCCATCACCCTCTCCTCCTGCTCACTCTGTTCCTCTTTCTCCTCTGCCTCTTCCATTTCCTCCCCTTTGGTGGCTCTCTGGCTTTCCTCACTGAGAAAGGTAAATGGGGATCCTGTCTCCTCCATGACGTCATGCTACCTCCAGGGGGTTAGGTAGGGCTCCAGCAAGGATGAAGGTCTCCCGCTGTGGCAAACGTTCTAGGCACTTGGAATCCGTCTAGCAATGTCCAGAACACATGATGATCCAGAGAATTCTAGAATGTTAGGAGACTCTCCCAGACTTACATCATAGGCACATTTTATGATAGTGCCACAGAGACTAAGGAACATATTCACACACACCAGATCTGCTTCAGGTCTTCTGATCAATAAAACAGTACAATCTCTCTCCCTGTCTCTTTAAATTAGTCCTTGTGACTTCACCTGGCAGCAGGCAACATCTGGATGGGATTTAATAGCATTGTTTGGGTTTCTTTGGTGGGCAGTGAATGCTTTGCCTTTTTAGTAATTGTACGGCTAATAACAAGTGTGTGCAAAAGGGGGCTCACTTAGAAATTGTTCAAGAACTAGTGCTTTCTCTAGGAAAAATACTTGTGGTGTCACTACTATGAGAGCTCAGAAGATGCCAATGAGCTGTGTATGTGTTCACTGGTGGAGGAAGACAGTTACTGCTTATTTCCCATGCATTATTTCTGGCATGCAGAGTGCAGTGATGGTTATTCCACAGGAGAGTCTTTGGTGTGTAGACTGCAGTGATGAAAAGCTTCCACACAATAGGTAAATTTTGAAGGCCATGGTGTCTCCATGTTTCCTCTTGGATCATGGTCCCCAAACCTGCCATAGATTATCTTATAATTTATTTATTTTTATTTTATATGCATTGGTTGCATATATGTCTGTGTGATGGTATTAGATCCCCTGGAACTGGCGTTGCAGACAGTTGTGCCTGCATGTATGTATGTGTACCATGTGTGAGCACAGTGCCCTCAGAGGCCAGAAGAGGCTGTTTGATCTCCTGCAATTGGAGTTATAGACAATTGTGAGCCTTCGTGTGGTTGCTGGGAACTGAGTTCTCTACAAAAGCACCCAGTGCTCTTAGTTGCTGAGCTTTCTCCCTAGCCTAGCAAAGCCCCTTTTATAGATCCTGCACATAATCTTACTTAAGGAAAGCTGTATAGGAGAAGAAAGCCCTCTGCCCAAAACCTAAGACCCACCAACACACAGCCACTGATCCACAATGAAGAGGGACAGCTGTGGTGGTGGCCACGGCACCTGGCACATGCTTTTGACGGGCATCTTGGTAACTTCTCTTACCAGCAACCCCCTGCTTCCTACCATTAAAATCAGCCAAGAGGTCATCAGGTCACAGGAGGGTGAGGGGCAAGGGGAGAAGCGCTCAGACATGGAGGGGTTAGGGGCTCTCAGCTGAAGAGAAAAAGTTGGAAAAAGGCGGGACAGAGGGCCCGAGCTGGAAGGGTCAGGGCTTGTGTCAATGCTGGGATGGCAGTAGAACACAAGGACAGAGGCTGTGAGAACACAGAGGCTCCTAATATACCTGGGGACATGGCCTTGTTTCCCGATGTAACCAGAAACGGTTCAATGTTCTCGGAGAATTAATGCCACACCTGAACGGTGGTATGGAGAAGGTAGGCTGGAGGTACTAGAGAGGTAGAGGGCTAGAGGCGGCAAGTCCAGACCTCTCCAGTGTGGTGTGGAAGCGCTGTAAGGTGGTACCCACATGATGGTGGGGGGTAGAAAGCTGATGGGGATGAGGTAGGGCAGAGGTGACCAAGAGGTCCCCTCATAGCAGGCCACGGCACTCATGGGAAGGGCCCACTCTCTTAATCTAGCTGTGAGAACAGTCTTAAACTCCCTAGCAGATTCTAAGTGCTCTGTGACCAGAGGGGCTCACTTTCCTATTACTAAGACACAAGGACGACTCCGATCTGCATGCTGGAACCTGAGGCCTCATTCTCTATTGCTGTGTGTCATTACACCCCAGATACCATTTTACTTATTGGGGACCTTGGGAAATGGAGGGACTCTATGGGCAGGAGTATTCAGCCCAAAGAGACAGAGTGATCTGAAAGATATTGTTTAAAACAAGGCAGGGCTTGGTGCTGCCTTACTGTCCTCGCCCCGACTTGAGAGATGAAGTTGTGAAGACCAGGAGTTTGAGGCTGGCCCATGTTACACAGGGAGTTCAGGGCAAACCTGGGCTACATGAGACAATATTTCAGAGAGAGAGAGAGAGGAGGGAGGAAAGAGAAGAGAGACTTAGGTCAGAGGAGATATAATTCTGTGGGTTAGGCCCTGATCCAGCTACCCCCTCCCCATGGAGTAGGGACTCTGATGAACATGACTTTCAGGAACTTGAGACACTCCAATACTGTGTGTGTTTGTGTTGAAGCGCATAGTATTTCTGAGCCCGCACACACAGTTGTGTTTTACTGGTAGCATATGGCCGTTTGGCCTATCCCAGTCTTCCCTCAATTCTTCCCTCTATGCACGTGTTAATGAAGCTAATTGAACACACTGTAATAAACTTGTTTTACTGTCTCCGTCACATTAGTGAGGGGTGAGAGACGGCATTCCCAGGCTCGAAGCCACACAGTGTCTATCCTGCACTACAGGGAGGGGTGTGTGTGGTTGCTTGATTTCTCAGAGGTATGACAGAGAAGAGAGAGTCTGAGCAGTCGTTCCTGGTCTCCTGGGAATGTTCCGTCTCTGTTCAGATAGCACAGGATGGATGACAGCCATGCACTCTGACAGCATGTGCTTGGGTCTGAATTGTTGAGCTTTGTCAACTTGGCATTAGGTAGAGTCACCTGATGTGAGCTAGACCCTCAGCTGAAGCATTGTCTCCAGCTCACTGGCCTGTGTATGTGTCTGTGGGGCATTCTTTCTTCACTGCCAACTGATGGGGGCCCAGCCTATTGTGAGTGGTGCCATTCCTAGGTAGGCGAGCCAAGAAAGCAAGTCCAGCAGGGCAGAGGGGAGTCAGTTGGGAAGCATCACTCCTCCATGGCCTCTGATTCAATTCCTGCCCTGGTTTCCCTCAGTGACGAACCGTGACCTGGAAGGGTGAGCTGAAATCAACCCTTTCCTCCCAAGTTGCTTTGGGCCCGGGTTTCATCACATCATCAGAAAGCAAACCAGAATGGGGTCCTCTCTCACTCTTTTTTCTTAATCATTTCCTTATCTGAGGTCCAGGACAACAGGTTAGAGGCCAAGATGAAATGGAAATGAGGCAGGCTGGTCAGGGCTGGGCTCCCTGGATGCAGTGCTGGCTTCTGACAGGAAGGACGGAAAGTGGGACCATCAGACCTAGGAGCCGTGAAGCACAGCATGGCACCTGGTGTTCGGTCTAATTGCTGAGTGTGAGGACCGAACCAGGAGGAGGGAGATGTTTTGGCCCATGGTCAGACTCTAATTGGCTGTGTCACCTTGGGAAAGAATTGTCTTTTGAAAATTGGCTTCCTTACCTTGAATACATATGAAATGAGAGCCTTTGCTGTGATTGAAGCAGTCACCAAGGTCGATCCTTAAAGAGACCAGCGGGGGCTGACACGCCCCTTAGGAGGAGGCAGCACAGACATCTCGCCAGCCAGGCGAAGCGGCTGCGTGTTAGTGGGGGTAAGGGAAGGGAAGAGCCCTGTGTATTGAAGGGACAGCATCAGAGGGGCATTCGAGGCTTTCACAACAACATCCAGAGAAGACAAAGTGGGGCTTTATGTAGGCCATTGTTTGGGTTCATCCCCCAGAGGCTCATGTGTGAGCTTTGTTCCTAGCTGGATGCTATTGGGAGATGGTAGAAGCTGCTATGGCTAACACCTAGGGCATTAGGTCATCAGATATGCCCTTGAAGGGGATTATGGGAAACTGGCCTCATTCTCCAGCCATGGAATAGCTTTTAGCTTTACCATGTGCTTTAGCTCTGATGCTCTGGTTTGTCATAGGTACCAGAGCAACGAGGCCAACTGACCATGGGACAAAATCTCTAAAAATAGGAGTCTCATGCTCTACTGACTGAATTTTAAGTTTTACAACCACAAGGCTACAAAGACTCATGTAATTATTGGTGTTGGGTATGAAAGGGCCCCACCCTCAGGAAACCCTGCCTACAATCCTCTTTAAAAAGAGAGTAGCCAACAGATAATTTAAGATATAGAAATATATGCATTGTGCATACAGGGAAGTATCAGGTGGCTTTAAATGGTGACAAGTGGTTTGTCATCATGTGTCTGAGAGGAGTCTCTCTGGGTTTCATCTGTGTTCTTTTCCATAGCATCTTGTTTGGGTAACAGCAGGCTTCATAAATGTTTGATGAATAAACATTCACAGGACAATAGAATTTCATTTTATAGGGGTGGCAGGACCCTGGGGGCTGGATGTGGTCTGGGCCTGTGGATATGGGTAACCTCACAGGCCTACTGGTTATGTATAGAGCAGAATAGCAGGGAAGCCAAATCAGTGCTAAGAGATTCTCCACCCGCCCCCAGCTGCTGCGAGTCCCTGATGAACAGAGGCAGGGGGAGCAATATTGGGAAACAAATAGACATTGGCTTCCCACCAACTCAGGAAAGTGGTTTCCTGAATCCAAAAAAAAAAAAAGATTGTATTCAAGTGAGACACTAAAGACTGGGGTGACATTCACACCCAAATGCCACTCACTCAGGGCCCAGGGGTAGGGTATGGGTGCTCCCTACTTTGGCAAGAGAGGCCATCTGGAAGCTGTCTAGAGTCAGGCCAGCTATAGCATAAATCAGCACTCTTAGAGAGAGTAGAGAGGACCTACTGACAGAGACTCAGGTCACCAAGCTGGAGCATTAGGTTGTCCTGTTGTCTGTTACAGCTGACACCCTAAAACCACTGCTGTGATTTTTGACATTTGGCATATTCTCTTCTTGGGCATCCTTGGGGTTCCTTCTGAGTCTTGTTATAGGGTCCCATGGGTTATCACTGATGACCCCTACTGCACACAGAGACTAAAGTAGTGGCTCTCAACATGTGGGTTCCTAAGGGGTTCGCATATCACATATCCTACATATCAGACATTTATGTAACAATTCATAACGGTAGTAAAATTACAGTTATGAAACAGCAACTAAATAATTTCATGGTTGGAGGTCACCACAACATGAGGTGGTGCAATGTTAGGAAGGTTGGGAACCGCTGACCTAGAAGATCTGTTGCAGGACTGTTCAACCATCTTCCCGAACTCTAGCACAACAAGCTCCAGGACCACTCTTGATACTGGCACAGACTTTGCAACCTTCCTTTGAAAAGGGGTTACAAAGTCTCCTTAGAGCCTCTCTTCTCCATTGCAGGCAGCTTCAGGGTCTTAAAGATCCCACAGATTCCAGCGGTTGTTTTAAGTCTCTACACATACTGATGTGTGGTGATTTGGGGGAGGATCTGGCAGTGGGGTGTTCAGAAATCTGGAGTCCCTTTGGAATGGGACCTGAAATCCCTTCCAGGGCCCTCGCTGGTGCTGGGAGTCTGTAGTGCACAGATGTGTCCTCTCCGTGTTCTGAGAACAGATTTCTTATCTTTCTGTGCGCTGTGGGTGTTGGGCTGCAGGCTGCCTTCTCTCGGCACTTTGCAGCTGTGATCCACGTAACATTTCATTTTGAGAAATGTCATTTTCTTAAGACCTAGTTGTAAGGAGATGAGGTGAGGTAATAATACATTGGGAAGCACTCAGAGAGAGCTTAGAGACACAAATGAGGTCACCCGTGTTAACTGTCGACAGCTTACAGCATTTTTGGTATTTAAGTAAATTATGAGTAAGGAAAAAGGGTTCAATCAAGTGACCCCATGATGTGAAATTTCAGAGTTCTCTGGGGCAGCTGAGCTGGGCCCAAAAGGCAGAATGAGAGTGTGGGGACCTTCAGTGGATTTTCTCAGGTTCTTCATGCACTAAGGACTGGCCCGCCAACGCCTCCCTCGATTTCCCTTTGTCTTCTTGGACTTAGACACTGGAGGGGGCAGGCAGTCCTGTTTCTTTCCATTTTATGTTAGCATGTAATCTCTTCCCACCACACTAGGTAGTTTCTAGGCAACGGATTTCCAATCTTTAGCCTGTTGACTTTGGGAAGAATCCCAGTACAGCAAAACTAGTGAAATCAATTCTTTTCAAAAGAATTGTATTATATTGATTTTAGTCACTTATTAAAAGCAAATATTCACATAAGACATAGGGCTGTTTTCTTTCTGTTCTAGGTTTTTAAAATATTTATTTGTGTTTTTAATCATGATTGCAGTGTCTGTGGAGGCTGAAGGGGGTCAGATCCCCTGCAGCTAGAATTACAGGTGGCCACAGTTTGTAAAATTAATTACCCTTTCAATTCTTTCCCTTTTATTTTGGTTTGCTTTTTGTTGCTCAAGACAGGGTTTCTTTGTGTATAGCCCTGGCTGTCCTGGAACTCACTTTGTAGGCTAGGCTGGCCAAGAACTCAGAGATCTACCTGACTCTGTCTCCTGTGTGCTGGGACTAAAGACGTGCGCCGCCGCCACCACCTGGCTCTGTATTTAAGTAACTTTTAAAAAGATTTATTTTTATCATTTTCAACTGTGTTTGTGTGCATATCTGCACGGGGACATGTGCCTGTGAGTGCATGCGCCCCTGAAGGCCAGAGGAGTCCAATCCCCTGGAGCTGGCAACCAAACTCAAGTCCTCTGGGTGAGCAGCAAGAGTTCTTAACCACTGAGCCTCATCTCCATCCCTTTGAGCAGCTTCAAAAGTCAGCAGCATTTCTGGATTTTTGAAACCTAAAGCAGGCATGTCTCATCCTGGTAGTCATCTTTTTCTTGTACATAATTGAAAAAGCAATCAAACTTTATTTATACTACTACAACGTAAAGAGTTAGGTACAACTACATTTTCCCTTTGTTTCCCACCCAAATCCATTTTCTAAAGACAAATATTAAACCACCTGTATCTTACCCCACTGTTGGCTTCCCTTTAGCTAGAGAATGCCTTTTTTTTTCTTTTTGGGTTTTTTTTTTTTTTTCCCGAGACAGGGTTTCACTGTGTAGCTTTGGAGCCTGTCCTGGAACTCACTATGTAGACCAGGCTGGCCTCAAACTCACGGAGATCACCTGCCTCCCAAGTGCTGGGATTAAAGGCGTGTGCCACCACTGCCTGGCTAAAGAATGGCTTTCTAACATTCTTAATTAGATTCCATACATTCAGTAGTCTTCCCGTTTATCTTTAAACCCTGATGAAGAGATAGATACCCCTTTTCATGCTGTCTTCCTTCTGCCTCTCATTACATACAATTACCTTTACTCACAGAACCAATAATCAGCATTTACACAATTATGCCTTAGTTCTAGAAGGACATAATGTATTAGGACTTCCCTCCGACCTGTTGGTCACACACTGACCAACCCTGCTTTCCCAAGAGGCAGACGTATGTGACAGTTCAGTAGCCAGGTTCCTCCTTCCCTCACCTCCAGATTAGACAGTTGTGCTGAAGAACGCTGGGCCATGCTTGCCACCACCTTCCTGACCCCTTTTCCCGATCTTTATTCTTTGAAAAAATATTTGTTGATTTGTTTATTTTTATAAGCATGGGAATTTTGCCTGCACGCCTGTCTGTGCACTGTGTGTACATCAACATCTGAAGAGGCCCAAGGTCAAATTCCCCTCAACTGGAGTTACAGACCGCTGCGAGCCCTCTGTAAAGAGAGTCCTCTGTAAAGGCAGCCAGCGCCCTTACTGCCAGTCTCTCCAGCCCCTTTATTCTTCTTAGTTTTATTCTGACTTCTATGGCCCCTCACTAACTGCAAGACACAAGCAAAGCACCTGACCCAGCTTCCCTGGGAAAATGGAGACAATGACGGTGTTTGTTTCCCAGGCCTGGGATAAAGAGTAAATCAATCCATCTGAATTTGTAAAGCAGTTTGAACAGTATCTGGTCCAGGAAGTGCTATGCACACGCGAGCTATTATTATATTTTGTCAGGACACAGATGCATTAGTCTCCCTGAAAGAGGTCAATGGGAAGTGGATTTCAGAGAACTGATCTAAAAGCTTTTTTCTCACCCTGTCCTCATTGAGTCTTTTACTTAGAGGCCTGGACAGCGTTTTCCAGTTAGCTTGTGCCAGCAATGCTTTCTCTCTGTGCTCAAGCTGGTGCTATTCTGGTGGTGCCCTTTTTGCACAGGGGTCCTTGTTTCTCCTGGGAGCTGCTGGAATCATCATAAGTTTCAGTTTTTGATTTCCGTTTGGTGTTTCATGCTCATTCACTATGTTGCGCGTTCTTACTCTGGTAGGCATCTTCGCTATCATTGTTGGTTCCATTTCTATACCTTCAAAAGATTTCAAAGGTAACTGGTTTGCTGAACAGAACCAAGCACTCGCTCAAAGTTCAAAGTTCAAAGGTATCTGGTTTGCTGAACAGAGCCAAGCACTCGCTAGTTAATTGCGAGTTAATTCTGAGTAGAGCAATTAAGGGGAAGCAGCCAGGCTTTAGCGCTCAGCGTGAGAGAGAAGTTCTGAGGGATATGAAAGAAACATACAGTGCCTGCCACAAATATTTAACGCTTATGGAAGTAATGTTAATAGGGAATGAAGATGGGGCCCTGTGAACTTTAATTACCATTGCCAGAGGGTACCAAAGGAAGCTATTCCTCTGTACTGACTTTTCAGGTCATTTTAGCCAGGTGTAAAGCTATCAAGAAAAATTTAAAAGAGGCATCTTTAGCTTCCTGCAGAGAAGAGAAATACAAAGAAAATTTCCATGGTCTTTACAGAAGAAGCTTTTCCTAAAGCACGGAGGCTGGGGTGCCAGGCGAAAAGGGAAGGATACCACAGAAATGGCCGCTGGCCACTGCGCAGGAAGGATACTGCAGAAACGGCAGCTGGCCACTGCGCAGGAAGACCACGAATGAAAGGAAGGGAACCGCGAGAAGATGACCCCAGTCACGCCCAGCTTGCCCCCAGGTCCGAGCTCGCTAATGAGTGCTGTCAGCAGGGCAGGCCCACCTTCCAGCTGTAGCGCACCCACATCCATGGCTCTGGTTCTAAAGGCAGAGCAGATATGGCTTCTCAGTTGCTCTGGCAGGTGGAGCAGCAGCTGGCCCATTCCCTCATGACACACACACACACTCTCTTTGTTTAATTTAATTTTCAACTTAATGTTCATAAGTAGAAAGTTTACCTGGTTGATAATTTACTATTTTTAATTTCTTTATGGTGATGGTGATGGACCCCAGGGTATTGCACGCTTTTGGCAAATGCTATACCACTGAGTTACTCCCTGCACCCTACCCCAGCCCTGGCTGGATCTTTTACACAGAAGTCATGGACTAGCGTGTGACTGATGGCCGTGAGCTGTGCAATGAAGTCTTTTCATTCAGCACGCAGAGGAACGCTGCCACTCTATTTCCCACATTGGTCCTCAAGGCTTTTTGAATCTCTGCTTTACCTGGTAGGGACAATGGGAAGTTTCAGAGGACCAACAGCATCACGTTTTTCCTGTATCTTTCTCATTCTGACGAGGTGAACAACCCGATGTGGACTGCCACGCTTGACAAGGTGACTGGATCACACTCTTTGGTCTGGTGGTGTGAATACCCGAAAGGGCCCCATCTGATGTCTAGTGTCACCGGCACGGAGTACTTGTCAGTCTCATGTCCCAGGGTGGACAGGAAGATGGTTGCTGCTTGACCGGGGTGACAATCTCCACCACCAGGCTCCACGGGGGAGGACCAAGTCAGTTTCTGTTTCTGAAGGATTTGCATGTGTAAGCCTGGTGTTACCTCCTTAGCTACTGAGCACTAAATGAGAAGTCGGAATCCTGGATCATCCCCTGTGAAGAGCTTTGCAGCTTCAAGACAACAAAGGACTACAAAATGCCCAGTGCTGACTTCAGTAGGTCAGACTCCCAACATCCCTGGCTTGTGAGTTTACACCAGACTTCATCAGTCTGCCCATCACTTTGGGATGTCAAGGGCTTTTGGATGCCGTACTCCTCTGTCTGCCTTCCTTCTTTGGATGCCGTACTCCTCTGCCTTCCTTCTTCCCCATGTACCGTCCCTCCCTTGGCTGTTGGAATCAGACTTACTCAGTCTGCTGTTCATTATTTACTTTTGTGGTAGGTTTTGAATCAGGATATTAGCACAGAGATTCAGAGCCTGGAAAATAATTTGTCAATTTGAAGTTATTTCCTATCTGTACAGAGCAGGCTGCCACTCCTCCTAATGCGGCTGGCAATTTTAGCCTCACTAATGGGAGCACCTAACTGTTCAGCGTCTCCTGATGTGGTATGATATAAAGCTTAATATATTTTCTGATGTATTCTAGCAGATAAATATGATAATGTAATACTTTGGGTGCAGTTTCCAGTTTGCAGATAATATGATAATGGGAGAAGAGGCTTGATGACAGAGCCTAAGGAAGCAAAGAGGCACAGAAATGCCAAGGGTAGACCTTCAGCTAACCTACTGACATATTCCCTTCTAAGGTCTGCTGATGTGTGATAGAGCGCAGCAGGTTGTATTTAAATATTTGTGCATAATCCACAAATATCACAAATACATCTAAATGTACATATACAGCAATAATAATCGGGGGAAGAATATGCTACCAATTTGAGAGTGGGGGATATGGAAAGAGCTGGAGAGAGGGCTTGGAAGGGGCTGGAGGGAAGAAATGGAAGCAGTATAATTCTATTTTAATTAATATGCATAACAATAAAGTAATAATAATAGAATAATGTTCTAGATGAAGGGTAATTAAGGAAGGTAACAATTTTATATAATGCATTGTCCTGGATTGAATGTTGGATTAGCTAAATTTGAAATAGGGGCAATGAGGGATGTTTGATGAAAGATATTTGAAGAAAGTGAGCTGACATAGTTTCTCCTAGATACAGTTATGTGACTGTGTGTAATCTGTATGTATAGACTGTACAAGGAAAGCTGTGGAATATTCTCTACACAGGCATAATAGGGGTCACAGCATCCTAATTTTTCTGTCTTCTTTATTTTATTTTATTTTTCCAAGACAGGGTTTCTCTGTGTAGCTATGGCTGTCCTAGAACTTGCTCTATAGACCAGGCTGATCTTCAACTCACAGAGATCTGTAAATGAGGGCCTTCTTGTTGGAGTTTCTGTCCTGCCCAGTTCCCACAGCCAGTAAGCCCCAAAGAAATTACACAGAGAGTCTACATTAATAATAAACTGATTGGCCCATTAGGACAGGCTTCTTATTAGCTCTTATAACTTATATTAACCCATTATTCTTATCTATGTTAGCCACATGGCTCAGTACCTTTTTCAGCAGGGCAGGTCACATCCTGCTTCTTCGGTGGTCTGGGCAGGACTTCGGAGCAATGGGCTTCCTCCTTCCCAGCATTCTCCTGTTCTCGTTGCCCCACCTTTACTTCCTGTCTGGTTGACCCACCTATACTTTCCTCCTGGCCAATCAGCATTTATTTAAAACATGATTGACAGAATACAGACAGTTCTCCCACACCAGAGATCTGCCTGCCTCTGCCTCCTGAGTGCAGGGATTAAAGATGGCGTGCCACCACTGCTGGGCTTCTAACTTCTTAATATTGAAGAGGGCCTGGTTTTTTCATTACAGAAGGTCAGTTTTTTAGAAAGCACTAAGACCATCACAGCACTGTTAACAAAAGAAACCTTGAAGCCAGATCAGCCCTGTGCTTCCTCACAGAGGATTTGTGAAGACTTAGCACGCACCTCAGGAGGACCCCAGCGGAGACTGTAGTTCTTCAGCCGGGCAGCCTCACTTTTCTAGTCTGAGTCCAAAGGAGCAGTTTTATATTTTTCTCAGCGGAAACGAATGAGCACAATGCCTTCTCACTGGGGGCACAGAGGCCTGCTGGAGGGAGGCCTGGATTTTCTGTTCAGGACAAGCTGAGTTCTCTGGGGAAAAACTGAACGGAGTGGAGCCTCCTCTTCAACACAAGATTCTGCTGGTGCTGCTGCTGTCTGTCTGTTAAGTTCTTTTGGGCGGCAATTATGGAATGAGGGGTAAACAGCACACCTTCTCCTGGACACACCTGAACATGAAGTGGCCTTTGTACCTTGAAATAATTGCCAGAAAGTTTTGTGCTGTAATGACTCGAGTATGGTACACGTACATCTGTACACACGGACTCATGTACAAACTTGAACACAAGCACGCATACACAAGCACACATGTGCACACACAGACACACTTGCACACAGGCACTCACATACACGCACACACACTCATATACTACTCTGAAGAGAGACACGTTTGTGTCTTGTAAGGTTGGCTGGCATCACATGGTCTGGTATTCAGCATTGCTTGCCTTGGTTGGTGATGTCAGGCTGAACTTTGTTTTACCATCCACCAAGTTGTTAAATGTGAGAGGTAAAACCACAGCGTTTTCGTTTCTCTAATACTGTCGAATGGCATCAATTTCGCAGGATTTTGTCTGAGATGTGGCTTTTCATTAGATAAACTTAGACAAGAGTTGGGAAACCAAAGAGTCATTTATCTGGATGTGTAAAGTGATTAAGAACAACAGCTAGAGAGGTTTGAAGTCTGTCAACAATGAAACATTGTTTCTGTCAACAATGAAAACATTGTTTAAAGAAAACATTTCTCTGGCTGACTCCAGAAGAGTGGATCTTTTCCACCAGATGGCGGAGTTGGATGTTTAAGCCACATGGGAATCAACCCACCAATTCACTTTTATGCCTGATAAAATAACACCCATAATAACAGGGACACGTTCGGGAAACGCATCGCACAGAGAACTCACACAGATCTCAGTAGGTCCTCTCGACACAGTCCATTACAGTCAACCCGACACAGAGGGTCTGGTTGCTGTCAACTATGGCATGACACCCTTTATTGCTATTTTTAAATTGATCTGACTTTTTTTTTTTTTTTTTGGTTTTTTGAGACATGGTTTCTCTGTAGCTTTGGAGCCTGTCCTGGAACTAGCTCTTGTAGACCAGGCTGGCCTCGAACTCACAAAGATCTGCCTGCCTCTGCCTCCCGAGTGCTGGGATTAAAGGCGTGCGCCACCACCGCCCGGCAATCTGTGTATGTGACATAAGTATAGGTAGTCACAATTGTGAGCTACCCAATGTGGGTACTGGGGCTTGAACCTAGGTCCTCTGGAAGAGCAACACGTGCTCTTAACCGCTGAGCCATCTCTCCAGCCCCTATCCTCCTGTTTTACAATGAGGTATTATTCTCTTTTGATAGCAGAGAGAGCACACTCCAAATCCACCGTTGTTTGCTGTCATTATGAAGTACTGTCCATCCAGCATCATTATGTTTTTATGTGACTTTGGGAGAGCCTCAAGTGTGGGGTGATGTCAGGATGGCTGCAGTGTCCGGGAGAGGAGAGCTTTGCTGCTGCGTTCTCTAAGGGTCCACAGCAGATCGACGTGACAGCACACGAATCTCTCCTTTGACTACTCACCAAGGCTTGGCTCTGGGGTTTCCAGAAATCATCCTACCCTCATACCACGAAACTAATGCCCGTGGCAGGGCACAAACTGAGGCGGTGAAGACAATCTCCAAAGAAGCACATCTCTCTAGCAGCTGCAGCGTACAAGTGACAGCTTCCCAAGGCTCTTACCTAGGAGGCCACGGGCTCACTCAGACGTGTTAGGGCTGGTGTGTTTCTTCCGAACCAGCGGCCTCACTTGTTTCTTAGAGTCACCCCCGGAGGGAGGATCTCAGGGTGCCCAGGGTTTCTCATTTCCCAGGTGTGGCTCGCAGCTCGATCACTGGGGCTTTATTCTACAGTCTCACTTTTCCTTCTGTTCTGGACAGTGGTGTCCCCCACACCACGTTTCGCAGAGGCAGCTGTTTGCCACATAGCACAAGCTGGCTCTGACATTCTCTCTCCCTGTTCCTAGTACTCTGGTGGCTCTGGTAGAGAACTGTGACTTTCTGGACACAGTTAAGCAAAAGACTGAAATTAGTAACACTTCCAATGAGATGACAAAGTCTGAGATTCAGTCCTGAACTAATTTGCTGTGTCATTTTTTTACAACTTTATTTAACTTTATTTTTATGCACATTGGTATAACGATGTCTGATTCTCTGGAACTGGAGTTACAGACAGCTGTGAACTGCCATGTGGGTGCTGGGAATTGAACCCAGGTCCTCTGGAAGAGCAGTCAGTGCTCTTAACCACTGAGCCATCTCACCAGCCCCCTTGCTGTGTCATTTTAGGCAAGTTTCTCTGCCCTCTTGTGACAATTTATTCTTTAAAAAAAAAAAAGAGGGCATTGAAGTAGACAAGGTGGTTGCAGTGTGACTGTACAATAGCACATGCCTCTATAAGACCTTGTAGGAAAAACTAGGATATTGTTTAAATTCTTTCCTATTTAAATATTACTGTTGCAGAGAAGGAACAGGAGGAAGCAGCTCCAAAACTAGGGGACTGGTAGAAGTAGAATATATTTGAAGATATTGCCCTCTTTCTAAGGAAACCTGACCAGAATGTTCTAAGGATACCAGAGGGCGGCTTTCACCTTTCAGAGTTTCTTGATCCCGTCTTCACACATTTAAAAACTGGAATTCACGGAGTTAGTCTCTGGTGTTGGAATGAGACCATAGCTGCACGTGAAGGGCGATAGTGTGTGTTCCACTCTCTTGAATACAAGCCATCAATTAGACAAAGGAATAACATTTACAGGATTTTGGCATTAACTTCGTTTTGGGCTGATGTCGGCTGAAGTATTAGTTTGTCATTTTGTGTATCAAATGTCAATCAGGATCAAGACCAGAATAAAGGGATGCTCTCCAGTGATGGTCGATGGGACCGCCCTCACTGGGGACAGTCTGCCACCTTGTGGCCAGCTGTGAGCCTCAGCACTGCATGCTGTTGACACTATGCAGGCTGCTGTTGGCTGAGCCCACTACCCACAAGCAGTGTGTGACAGGCATTTCCAGGTTTGAGGATGGCAGCATTTGTGACGGATTCTGCTTTGATCAGAGTGACATGCTGACTGTCCAGTGCTGGCACTGCACCTGATCCCAGGAGCTCACTGGGGTTGCAGGAGCTGAAGCTAAATACGGGAAATGTTGTTTCAGGCTCCAGAGCTGGAGACGCTTGTTCTTTGGCTTGACTTGACCTTTGGGAAGACCACCAAACTTCCGTCAGTCACGAATCATGTCTTACCATGGTTCTTAGCATCTGCCTGTGGCAGATGATTAAGACTTGGTGCATTAAGTAGCTTGTACAAGGCCACTTAGGTGACGGACAGTGGACCTGGGGTGTGAACCTTGGCAAGCAGACTCCTAGTAACCTCCTCGTGAATGAGATGATGCAAGGACTCTTACTCCAAGCTCATAGGAGGCAGCAGCAGACTCAGGATGATGACATAATAGCAACTTCATAATGAAAGCATTTGCACCCACACAATTAAAAAAAATCAGTCTTCCAAAATTTGCAGATGTCTCACCTCTCCCCTCCCTGCAAAGCTCCTGACTTGGTGGGCGGCATGGGGACAACATTTTGACAATCACTGAACTAGCAGGTGCTAATTGCCCAAAGTGTCATATTTCAAAATGGAGTAAGCTTGGGGATGATGTAGAAGCAGGCATTTAAAAAGACAGAGTTTTCTCTAAATACTTTATTTCCTAGGTTGCAGTGGAGTTCAGCACCCCTTATCTTCCTCACCAAGACCTGATGTAGTGATTTGATGAGGTGCTTTGAGCATTGCAGCAGATCTGGCCTCCTGACATCCCAAGAACAATGGGCATGGAGAAAACATCCCTTCTCACCATAGCAACTGGTGCAAACTAGTCCCTATCTATATGTTTCCAGGCTAGGGACTCTGTACAGAGCCTACCTGTATCCTAGCAACTGGAGGATGCTACAGTTGACTTCGGTTTTTCAAATGCCCTGGAAACGATTTCCCCTTCCATCCCCCTCCCAAACTCCTTTCTTTCTGCTGTTTCTCGGGTGCAAAACTGTTGAAGTCAGAGCCTGAAAGAAACAAGGCAGGAAGAGAGAACACAGGATGTTAGGAATGTTGGAGACAGGTGTGTGCAAGTTGGGCCAGCAGGAAGTGTGAAGCATGAATCTTAGGGAAGGGAGCAACTCGTATTCACAGAGGCAGCTTGGGAAATAGGTTAGGGGTGAATTACAAAGTCCTTTACTCTATAGAATATCGAGATGTAAGGAAATTAAGCATGCCTTATCTTTGAATATAGAAGATAAGAGTCATTGTTGCAACTCTGTACCATGGGCTGATCCCCTGAAGTTCACTGAATGTGTCTGGGAGCCCAACATTCTGAATTCACTTAGTCCCTAAGATCGATTCTGTAAGACAGAGAGATGACAGACAGACAGATGGTAGATAGATGATAGACACAGACAGATAGTAGATAGAGAGATGACAGACAGTTATATGATAGATAAATGTCAGACAAGTAGATAGATTGATGATGGATAAAATGCATCCAATTCTAATTAGAATGGAGATCAGTGGAATAGAACACAAAAGCCCACAAAACTTCGACATGCGAAGCTTTTTCATATGCTGAATGGCATGTCTATCTAAAAGAGGTGTGGATGAGGGATAGATGGAATGGTCTAGAAGGTGAGCTACCGATGGCTTGTACACACACATAAAGAGACGTGTAACCTCACTTAACCAGAGGAAAGTAAATTAAAGCCGCAATACCGTTCTTTGGCATTTGGCAAAAATCTTTAAAGCTCACTACAAGACAGCACTGTTGATGGCTGGCGGGGATGTTACTTCATTACATCTCCATGGAGGGCAGCATCTTTTGAAACAATGAGCTATTGCGCTCTACGTTTTAATAGCTCCATTTTCCACAGCATCTCCAAGAGGTGTACTCATACACGTGAGGTTGGTAGAGACCGGAGGATGCTTACAGTTCTCAGTAGAGAGGAATCTGTGTGTGTATCCAAGGGGAAACTGTGGGGACTTGATACCCTTAGACAGTACAGACTCCATGGTCTGAGAAGAGTCTGAGCCCAGATGTCCAGAAAGATAGGAAAGAGGCAATAGTGAGGCTGTGGATGTCACAGATTCTGGGGGGCACATAGCCATCTGAGGTCAACTGACCAGGGAACAAGCTGGGGCTCCTGGGTGATTACCTGCCTCTGTTCTCCTCCCTGTAAGAACTCCCAGGTGGAGATGAGCTGGTAAGGCCTTTGCGCTGGGGCACCAGCTGGTCACCTTCTCAGGCGATGGGCCTTCTGCACAAAGCACAGTCTAGAGCTGCAGTTTCCTCTGACTTTTACAGTGGGAGGCAGCACAAGTTCTGACCATCCCCTTACAGAGTGGGCTGTCTGCCACTCGCTGCAGCACTTTGTGTTGATTTTGTAGAAATAAAAAATGAATGTAATATAAACACAGGCTACTAAATAAATCATAACGAAGACATATGGTATGTTCAAAATAACGAAAAAGGCCATTTTTCATTATTGAGAGATAATGAAAATTACCTTTCATTTGGAAAGAGCCCAGGATGCATTGTTAGAGGATCAAGCAGGGTTGAGAGCAGTACACACAGCTGACTGCCACAGGGGACCAGCTGGTCACCCTGCACACATGGTAAGCCACGGGGGTAGGACATGAAGTTCTTTCTTTGCCATTTGCTGGTGAAATTGCTAGCCTTCCTTGGACTGGATAAGTAGACACCCAATAACCAAGGACTTAGCTGCAACTGCCCACCGGTGGGATCTCTGTGAACTAGTACTCCTTTATGCTGCACTGAGTCTAAAGACTATAACCCCTTGAAGGTCTTTGTTTTATCACTGCATTCATGTTGGCATTATAAGTGCTGACTGATGGCGCTAAGAAACCCTGTTGGGTTCCAGTTCTAGAAAATGCTTCAGTCAGATGAAGATAACCTGGTTCATCATCTCCCCAGTGGGTTCTTTTTTTTTCCCTTGGCCATTTCTTAGAACCCAGTGGGTTCTTACAAGTGGGTAAGTGGAGGAGATCCTTCATGATGAGCTGGTAAGATGGCTCAGTTGGTCACGGAGCTTGTTCTGAAAGTCCAGTCACCCGAGTTTGGTTTCTGGAACCCACAGTGGAGAATTCCGCAAAGTTGCGGTCCCTTCTCTTTATACAGGCAGTGGCACGTATGTGCACGCACCCATCCATACATGTCATACACATCCACACACCCTCTCCCACAACATAGAGACTTTCTCTCTCTTCCTCTCTCTGTCTCTTTCTCTCCCCCCCTCACACACACACACACACACACACACACACACACACACACACACACACACACACACACACACAATAGATAGAACTGATTGGTGGAGCGGGTGGAGACAGGGTCTCTCTACATAGCTCTTGCTGTCTGGAACTCACTTTGTAGACCAGGCTGGCCTTTGAACTCACTGAGATCCACCTGCCTCTCCCTCCCAAGCTCAGATTAAAGGTGTGCACCAATTTTGTCTGACTTGTTAATGTTTTTTTTGAAATATTTTTTATGTGTATGAATGTTTGCCTGCATTTATACATGTGTACCAGTCAGTGCCTGAGGAGGCCAGAAGAGAGTGTTGGACCCCTTGGAGTCAGAGTTACAGATGGTGGTGAGCCTCGATGCTGGAAATCGAGCCTGGGTTCTTTGCAAGAGCAGCCAATGCTCTTAACTGCTGAGCCGTCATCTCTCCAGCCCCAGGGTTATTAATATTTTCCAATAACAAAGCTGAAGACTTCATAGGGGCATCTTACAAAGATGTTATGAACACAGTGAAGCTTCTCTGCCACTGCGGCTGGAGTGGCACAACACAGGGTTTGGGAGAGCTCTGCCTGCCTCTCCCAGGTTTCTGTGAGGTAGCCCCTGACTGCTGATGTCTGGGTGGTATCTGCCTACACACTGAGCAGAAGCATTTGCATAAACCTGAGACCTAATGAAAATGGCCTTATCGGCAAGAAGGTATTTAAGAAATTCTTTTCCAGCTGGGTGGTGGTGGTACGTACTTTTACTCTCAGTACTTGGGAGGCAGAGGCAGAGGCCGGTGGACCTCTATGAGTTCAAGGCCAGACTGGTCTGATAGCAAGTTCCAGGACAGATGGAACTCCATAGTGAGACCCTGTCTTGAAAAAGAAAAAAGAAAAAGAAAGAAAAGAAGGAAGGTAGAAAGAAGGAAGGAAGGAAGGAGGAAGCTCACAACCATTTCCAGCTGGTTATGGGGGCATAGGCCTTGGATCCCAGCATTCGGGAGGCAGAAGCAAGTGGATCACTGTGAGTTCCAGGCCAGCCAGGGCTATGTGAGGAGAGAGAGAGACAGAGAGAGAGAGAGAGAGAGAGAGAGAGAGAGAGAGAGAGAGAGAGAGACTCTTTATAAAAATGAATTTAGGGGCTGGAGAGACGACTCAGTAGTTAAGAGCACTGGCTGCTCTTCCAGAGAACTTCCTAGCAACCCTTTGTAACCCTAGTCCCAGGGGATCTGACATCTTCTTCTACCTCTGTGGGTACTTTATGCACATGGTGTCCAGACACACAGATTCAGGAAGAACACATAACAATTTAGGAACATAAGAAAAAATAAATTTCATTTTCATGTTATCTAGAGGATCAGAAAGGAGCCGAGCATCCTCCGTTCACTGCCTGCTTTAAACAGAATTCTGATTGGATTCTTTCTGAATACTTGAGCAGCATCTGAGCAAACAAAAACCCTGAGTATCCAGCTGCAGCCTCCCTGAGCACATCGCATTCTGCACTTCTCTTTAGCGGGAGGAGGGCTCCATAGTTTGTTACTATGGAAACAGTAGTCAAGTCACTCTGCGACAAAGGACCTCTCCTGGGTCCCAGCATATTGTTTCCTTCTGTTTGGTTAGGTATCCATGGAAACGCGCACCTTCTGGACAATCTGCTCTCCAAGGCTGACTCTGATGAAGGGATGGAAGGAGATCAAGAGGTTCTCTACTCTTAGTGCCTCCTGCCAGGTGGGCCACAGGCTCTTATCTTTCCCCTCCCTTTCTCCTTCCTTCCTCCGTCTCTCTCCTCCTTTCTCATTCTTGCTGTCTCTGTCTCCCTTCTCTTTTTGTGGAGTCTCACTGTGTAGCCCAGGCTAGCTTCCACCTCATGATCCTCCTCTCAGTGATGGGGTCCCAGTCTTGTAGGTTGTGTTTGACCAGATAATTCGAATGAGGCAGACACATGTGTGATAGAACTGGCCCATCTTCCAGATAGGCAGGGGCAATTTTTTTTTTAAATAACAACTGAATAGCACGATTTTCAGCAGGCAGCACTCTGCGACGCACAGGCTGCTGGGGGTGTGCTCTGTTGTGCAGGGTTTAGGATGCGTGCACAGCGGCTTTTCTCTACTCCCGAACAACCCCTTTTCACATTTCTTCTCCACCTCCACTACTGTTCTTACACTATATCCACATGAAGTCAAAAGCCAAATGATTTTTCTCAAACTTGTGGGAGACAGTTTCCAAATACCCTTCAGCATGAAGGGACTGACTCTGTGGCATTCTACCTTGCTCCTTTGGGAGGATAGGCATCGCTGGTTGTCTCAATTTGGTTTCTGTTGCTGTGATAAAACATGGACCGAAAGCAGCCTGAGGAGGAAGGGTTTAATTTCACCTTACAGATAGACCACAATCCATCACAGAAGGAAGCAAGGGCAAGGAGCCTAAGGTAGGAACATGGAAGCAGGAGCTGATGCAGAGACCATGGAGGAACACTGCTTGCTGGCTCATTTACCATGGCTCATCTAGTTTGCTTTCTTCTGCAGCCCAGAGCCACCAACGTAAAGGTAGCGCTGCCCTCAGGGGACAGTCACCCTCAAGTCAATCATTAGTCAAGAAAATGCCCCTCAAGATTGACTTACAGGTCAAGCTGATGGGAGCATTTTCTCAATAGAGGCTCCCTCTTTCCAGGTGGTTCTGTCTTGAGTCAAGCGGATGAAAATGAATCAGCACACTGGCCTTCCTGATCGCCTCCTGAATCCAGGAATCTTTTAAATCTCTCAAAGAAACCATTAAGTTCAGAGGGTCTCCAAGTTTCTAACCAGTTTCTGCCTTCTTGCCCCTTACTGTCAATCGGTTGGCTGTGAAGGTCATGGAACCCCCCACCCTGAGCTTATATTTCCTTATTACAGTTCATCATCAAAGGCCCTTAGGGCAGGAACTCAAATAGAACAGGAACCTGGAGGCAGGAGCTGATGCAGAGGTCATGGAGAGGTGCTGCTTACTGGCTTGTTCCCCTGATTAGCTTAGTCTGCTTTCTTATAGAACCCAGGACCACCAGCCTAGCGGTGGCCCCTCCCACCATGGGCTGGGCCCTTCCACATCAATCACTAATTACAAAAGTGCCACATAGGCTTGGTCACAGCTTGAGCTAATATTATTGCTGGTTTTTTTGAGACAGGGTTTTACTGTGTAGCCCTGACTGTCCTGGAACTCACTCTGTAGGCCAGGCTGGCCTCAAACTCAAAGAGATCTGCCTGCCTCTGCCTCCTGAGTGCTGGGATTAAAGGCGTGCGCCACCATGCATGGCTCACAGCTTTCTCGTATGGAGGCATTTTCTCAGCTGAGGTCCCCTCCTCTCAGATGATTGTAGTTTGTGTCAGGTTGACATAAACTAGCCAGCACAAGAGCTGCCCTTCTATTTTTGCAAAATGCACAGTAGTTTGGGAGGGCCGACTTGATGGGAATTGATTCCTTCTCAGAGCTTCCTGAAACTCAGCATTGGCTACAATGACCAGGGTTGGAAGGACTCATGGCAGACGGCTTGTAGTGATATGGCCAGTGGGACATAAAGGATAACATCCTTTCATCAGATGCTTGTATGGTCTTTAGAGCAGGAAATTGAATGAATGAATGAATGTATTCGTTTGCTTGGGATTAAAACAAAATTAGTAGCAGCCTATAAAATGTAGCCTCTCAGAGGTTGAGAGACAGATGACTCAATGGTTAAAAGCGCTTGCTGTTCTTCTCGAGACCTGGGTTCAGTTCCTGGCACCCACACAGTGACTCACAGCTTCCTCTAATACAGTTCCAGGAAACTCAGTGCTCTCCTCTGCCTTCTGTGGACATCGAATATGCATGTGGTACCCATGCATACATGCAGGCAGACACTCATACAACACAAAAAAATAATCCAAATAAATCTTTAAGAAACACAGGAAATGACCTCTCTCAGGACCCACTGGTTCATTAGAACACAAGGTTGAGTAGGACTAGATTATCCCTCCTTAGTTGCCAGGCCCTGCCTAGTTGGCAGTAGTCTTTCCTGGTGGCCTGGGTCTTTGTTGGCTTTCAATACCTTCTTCATACTTATGCCTGATGGAATCATTGGGGAATTGGGACTCAGCCCCCTGGGCAAGACACATCATTGCTGTTTAGAGTTCCCTAGCAGCCTAATTAAACTACAGAAATCTGAGAGCAATTAGGTGGGAATATTTGCAAAATGAATGCAGATTAGTGCTCTGCCTAGCTATAGGGACCCGTCACTCAGGTGTGTGGATATGCTGATTTTACCAACGGGGGAGGGGAAGGACAAAGAAAATGATCCGTATCTCATGACTTTGGTCTACTCTTGGCTGAGACGCTATGGTCTCTCCAGGGATGGAGGCTTCATTTATAAAACTGGGAATCTCTCACATTTGGGACCATAATGCCACGTATGAAAAGGCACTTTCATACAATGTAAAGACAAATTGAGGGAAGGTTGGGGATTTAAAAAAACACATTTTTGTTAATTCTCTGAAAATATCATGTATGTGCCCAACGTTTTTCCATTATACCTCCTTTTTGTGATCCCCTCAGTTCTGGGTTCTTCGCTATTGAGACTGCACCTTCACCACTGGCCTCTCTCCGTGGTGCTCCCTGAGCCTCGGGAAAGGGTAGATATACATTTCTTATCTAAGGCTGAGCACTCCACATATATTTTATGCACCTTGGTTAGTTGCGAGTTTCTGCATTAGCCACTGTCTACTGCACAGAGGAAGTTCTCTGATGAGGTCTGAGGGCTACACTCATCTGTGGGCAGAGAAATGTGTACTTAGAAAATAGGAGCAGATTCGCTCTTGGGGTCTAGGAATCCCAGGGTCATGGACAGCATCAAGCAAATAGTTCTAATCATGGGGCAGGCCTCCTTAGCTCAATTAAGAGAGCAGCTGATCGCCCCCACAACCTGTGCCACTATTGTGTGCATGGGCGTCCTCTGCCACAGTCATCCTTGTAGCTTTCAGGGTTGGTGACGTTTCTCTCCCAGCAGCATGGCGCCTTCTCGTATCACAAAAGCTAGCCAGCAGGGAGGAAGCTTCTCAGTCAATACCAAGTTGACTCTCCATGTCCTGTGAGCAAAACACTCAAGTTCTGGTGGGCAAGCAAAGACAGTGGGGGTTCTCCAGGACACCCCTAGGCAACAACCTTAAGGCAGGTGCTGTGCGATAATCTTTTTGCACATCGTGAAGATGTCACTTGGAGTGGCTCAATAGAAAGATGAATGGCCAATAGCTAGGTGGGATTTTGGGGGCAGAGCAAACACTGGGAAGAAGATGGTGGAGTTGCCAGCTAGACACGGAGGAAGCGTGGGCAGGGTACAATAAAGGTCATAAAGCCACAAGACAAAAAGCAAATTAATAGACACTAAGTTATAAGAGCTAGTTAGAAATAAGCTTAAACTTTCGGTTGAGCTTTCATAATTAATAAGTCTCTGTGTCATTATTGGGGTGGCAGTGGTCCGACTACAGGCAGGTGTCCCACATCCAGTGTTGGAATTTTTTGGATATCCTGTGGCTTTGGGCAACTTTTAGCTTGCAGAATTCTCCAAAGTAAATGTTCCAGTGTGGGCCAGCTGAGGCCTGGGACACATGGGAGCGCAGAACAGTGAGCAAGCAGGGGGAACGGGTGGCCACTGCTTCTGTGCCTATGGAAGGAAGGAAGCGAGAGAAAATCAAATGGCCCCAAACACCTCCCTTAGTGGTTTCTCGAGGAGGAGGCAGCCCTGAGCTGTCCAGTGTCCGTGTGCTTGTGATTGTGACCCTGCTTGGTGGGGACAGGTTTAGGGTGACCAGGGTGATATTTAAAAACTATTACTTTCTATTATCTGGAGACTCGGCATGCTTCAGAGAACCTGGGTATGTGAATTTACTTTTTTTTTTTAATTTTATGCAATCTAAACACAGAAAAAGCATTTCTGGTAAAATTTCAGTACCTCGTTTGCGGTATGCACACTGGGTCCTAAAAACTACATTTGATAAGGGAATATAAAGCATCTCCTTGAAATGATCCTTTTAAATTTATCTTATGCTTCACTGTTTTTTTAAACACGATGGCTATTTGGGAATCTTAAATTACACATTATTTGATTGTATCCCACTCCCTTTTAGGGAGAGTCTTACTGGAGTTTAGGTTGGTCTAAAACTGTGTAGGTCAGACTGGTCTTGAAATTGGGGCAATTCTTCTGCCCCAGTGTACTGGGAATGGCAGTGTTTTCTGTGAGACAGTGCTGCTATAAGGATAGAAAAGTGCTGATTGGTAAAGAAAATGTACACACGCTATTCAAAGTAGCAAAACAAAAGTGTGGTGTGGCATTATTTTGCTATAACAGGTAAAGCTTACCTGAGGATCGGAGCGGGGAGTGAACCACTACTTAGCCACAGAGCCAGGCGGTGGTGGCTTGCACCTTTAATCCCAATACTTGGGAGCCACAGGCCTTTATTCCCAGCAGTAGGGAGGTGGAGACAGGAAGGGATAAGGCCAGCGGAACAGAAGCCGGGAGGAGTGAGGAGCTCATGGCATTTAGTGTGAGGACGTCACAGACGTAAGAACCAGTGGCTGCCACTCTGCTTCTCTGATCTCTCAGCTTTCACCCCTAATATATGACTCCGTATTTTTTATTATTAAGACCAAGTAGAATTTGTGCTACATTGTGGCAGTGGGAATGGCCAGCACAGGGATAAACATATTTACTAGACAGGAGCTGATATGTGCTTTAATAAAGAATATACACGGTGGTCAGAAACAGAGGGCAAGCACTCACACATGTAAACTTGCTGAAGAACAAATTTAGCTTCTTAAATTGTGACCTGATCATAACATGTCCCAGCTTGGAGGGGAAGGTGAGTATCAAGGCCCACCTTTAGCATGAAATCCTACTCCTAGCCACGGAACTACTGGCAATTGCTAGCTGCTAGGAGGAGAAGAACCAGTTTTTTGATGAGAGTGTGGCCCCTGCTGAGTTGGCCAAGCCCCAGGGGAAGACCATTCATGGAGGACTATTGGGGGCAGCACAAATGGATCTTGGTAGGTTTAAAAATAACAATACCCCCCACCCCCAAGTTGGGTGGGAAGGAAGGGGAGTGGATCTGGGAAAAGTTGGGGGAAGGGAGATGAATATAATCAAAACACATTGAAAAAATTCTCAAACAACCAATATTTTAAAAAATATGTCTTTAGAGCTAAGCATGGCAGTCACCCCTTTAATCCCAGCAAACAGGAGGCAGAGGCTGGCAGATCTCCAATGAGGCCAGCCTGGGCTACATAGTGACTTCCAGGCCAGGGAGGGCTGCATAGTGACAGTGGCCGCTTTGCCAGGTGATCTAACTTGGTTCTATTTACACAGCCTGGGGACGGCAGATAGAACATCCACCACCTTCAGCAGTGTCACAGGGAAATACTCAAGATCTGAACTCTGGAGAATGTCTAACTCCATCCCCGCCTTGGCATTATATTATGTCACTTACAGAGTTCCACGTGTTAAAAAAAAGGGAGAAGGAAAAGCTAAAGCCAGAACTCTAAACAGAAAGGTGTAGAAATAGTCCAGGTATTTCGCCAGCTGTAAAGAGGAAGTGGGATGTAGCCTGCAGATGCTTGCTCTTTGTAGTCACCAATCACCTTCATGCTTCCGTATGTTCATCAACGAGAAGCAAGGCGTATATACCAGTCAGTTACTAGTGAACTCTTGGACTCTGCTGGCCAGAGTGGAGAGAAAGATGCTTAGTTGTGTTTATATAAAACTATTACATATGTTAGGTTTTTCTCTTCCAGTTTTTAACACAATCATTGTTTTCATTACAAATGTCCATTTTTACAAACTCAGGAGGAAAACCTGTTGACAAACACAGTGGTAATTGATTTCCCTGAAGCAAGCCATTAGGTTCAGAGAAGAGTTAAACATTCAAGGAACCATAATGACCAAAACCAAGATTAAAAAAGAAAAATAGCTTGACAGACAGGCACACTAAAAGCAGCCAAGAGGTTCTCTTAGTGGCTCTCAGGAAGAAAAACATACTAGAAAAAAAAATCAGCGTGTTAGCAAGCATCAGAAAGAAGACAATAGCTGCAGCAGACAACAAACAGCCCGTCGTACCGTAGGCTGTAATGAAACCTTAAGGCTTACAAAGACATGTGAACAGATTTTCCTAAAGTCTAAAGATTGGGACTGATGTAAATAATAAAAAACTAGAACTATCTTTTGACCTTTTTACTTCAGGAATAAAAAGTCCTTTGGATAAGCAACTCCTCCTTCCATTCCACCAAACATAAAGCAAAAACCACAAATAATTCCGACTATTTACATGTAGATTATCTTAAAAATTGCTCCTGTGCATGCTCAGAAGGAAGACAGGATAAATCATTTGAGGTGCTGTATCACCCGTTCCCCGGCGAGTCTCTCTCTTTGGAGTCCCCGTGTGACTCAGAGGTGTGGAGGTTTTCCTCGGCGTGCTGTCTGCACTGCTCTGCTGACTTCTTCCAAAAACTGATGTTCAGTAACCACATGTGATGTCTTGCTGATTGATGGGAGAATCGATGAAAGGCATTCCCGTCTCAGTCAGCATTGATTTCCCTTCGTGGTTGGTCCTTACAGGCCTTTCTGACTGAGGAGTAATGTTTTACAATCTTGTCATCAAGAACATAACAAAATTGCGCATTAATAATAATTCACAGGCCTGTAAATACAGTCTACCCAAGGACAGAGACATGGCTATCAGGTGCCTTGGTAGCCTACTGTATTATTTCTTTAAAGTGGTCACTGTTCTCTTCCTGTGACAGGACAATTCATTTGTGGCCACAGGTACCATGAATGTCACGGGTTTTACTTTGGCTTATAGCATATAGTAGAAAGGAAGGGTGTTATGACCTTGTAGAAGTTTGTTGTTGTTGCTTGGAGACATGGTCCTGCTAGGTACCCTATGCTGCTTTGGAACTCATAATCTTCCTGTCTCCGTTCCCAAGTGCTGGGATTACAGGAGTGTGCCAAATCTGGCTCCTAGCAGAAGTTTTAGGAGGTGTCATGTTGTTTCTGCATGTTTCCCTAAGGTCAGTGAGCCCCTATAGGGGCTGCTTCTCTGGCGTGGAGACTGGAAATGGACACATAGATTAAGTCTAAATTCAGCAATGCAGAGACTCATAATTGATAAATGTGCTGAGAATTAGTGACTACTGAGTGCTCCATCCAAAAACCAGGCATTTCTACAAACTCCCTCAAGACACAGGAGTATCACACAAGGGTGGGGAGTCTCTAAGAGCCAGGCGATGGGAAGATCACAGTGAAATACTGTCTTCTGGACAAGCCTCAGGTCTGCCTTCCTGAGCTTAATATAGATACGGTTACTTGCAGAAGATCAATCCAACATCCCAGCAGGCAGCGTGGAGACTCAGTGAGTTTCAAAGCAAAGAGAGGACATGCAGGTGAGATGGAGCATGGTGAGCGATGTCGGAGAGGAGAGGGAAGGGAGACTGGGAGCTGGGGGTAGGCATGCTCGAGATACATCATGTGCATGTGTAAACAAGAACGATGTGGCCTGACTGCTTACAAGTTCCTGAAGTTCATGAGACTCTGGTGCTGAAACAGAGGAGACAAAGATTTGTGAGACGTTGAAGTTTGTGGGAGGAACTCCAGCATGGGTTTCCGTAAGCTGATTGCTTAGAACTCTCTGAAGTTTATGGACTTAGCTTGGGTTCCACATGGCCTCCATGAGTCTCTGAAGGACTCGTGATTTAAGGAGAGGGTAACCCATGAGTGGGTCATCGCAGATTAGCCCTCCTTCCCCTGAGAGACAAACTGAAGGTATTTCAGATGGCCTTGAGTGAGGGCGGGATGGCCTTCCTTGAGATGTGTTTGAATCCACCGCTCTGAAATAATTAGAGCACAATAAGAGGGTATGGCCGAGTCAGAGTCCAGCTGTTGGGAGCTACCAACAGCTCACATACACACATTTTCTCATGAAATTCTTGAAAATAGAAACGTTATTTGGACTGAAGATCACACCACGGTTTGGGATGTCACCATAGGCACTCTCCATGGAAAGAGGGTGGGCTGAGAAGGGAAGAAGCGGGACACCCTGTTGCTAGAAGGATGCACTCCAGACTTTCTTCCTTCTTTGCCATTAAAGCTGAGTCCATGCTGGAGTCAATCAACCTGGAGCAATGCTTGCTATCCCTTCCAGAGCAGAAAACCCAGCATCTGCATTCAGAATCCCACTGGATGCATGGCTGAGCTCATGGTGCAGCAGGAGGGACCCAACTGCAGTTCAGTGTCGATGGCTTCAGCAGCTCACAGCAGCTCTTCACAGCGTAGAGGCTGAAGTTTCCTCCTGGGACAACCTCATCTGGTCCCTTGACAACCGTGCTGGTGGAAGCAGAATGAAATCGTTAGTTGGGTCTCAGAAGGACACAGGAGGGAGTAGACAGTGATGCATTGAAAATGGTAAGGACAGGAGGCCAGTTTCCTCGTTCCCAGGCTGGATAGGATGTGTTAAGGTAGAGATTCCTGAGGGTTAGTTACTTTTGGTTCTCAAACTCTGGGTGGCCTTGAGGACTCCCCCTATTTTTCTCAGAATAGCAATGACAGGGTAAGATCAATTTTTATAAAAACAAACACTTGTAGAGTGCTTGGAGAGATGAGTAAGAGTTAAGAGCACTGGCTGTTCCTCTGGAAGACTCTGGTTCAGTTCCCACATGTCAGCTCACAACTGTAACTTCAGCCCTGGGGGAATCTGATGCCCTCTTCTGGCCTCCATGGGCACTGCATCCACACAGTGCAAAGACACACACAGTGCAGCTCATACACATCAAACCAAAACCTCAAAAAAATTTAAGACTGCTTGTACATTAATAAGAACGTGCACAGACACTTGTTTTGCAAATCCAATCTACAGAGGGTGGAGGTGGATGACGTGGGTCTCTGGGAGCCTAGCCTCTCATTCACCAGTTTGCTTTAGCAAGCTGTCAGGACCACCTACCTACCTGGATGCTTTTGAAAATGAGGCAGTAAAAGGAAAACAGAAACAACCCAGTAGGTAGCTAGTTAGAAAATAGCAATCTTGAGGTCACCTAGACCTGATTCCATCCCGCAGAATCAGGCTGTGCCGTAAGTCCTGTACCCCTGTTCATTTTGCAAGTGAAAATTAGTGACAGGCAAAGGAATGGGTGACCTATCACAATTACACTGCCTTGAACTTTAAAATGCTGTGTGAGAGGAGAGCTGCAGGCTTAGGCAACAGGGCTCCGTTGCTATCTGCCCAAGAAAGGCAATTCCTGGCGAAGCATGGCTGTGTTTACAGATTTCTTTCTTTAGTTCTCCTCATCTGCTCGGTCACAAATTCTCCGTGGGCCCAAGAGTGCGATCTGGTCCTATCTCTGCCCCTGGGTGGAGACAGGACATTTTTTAAACTGCCTAGAAGATCCTGACATCTCTATCTAGTTAGAAGGTTTCTGTAGAGAAGAAATTATGGCCCTCCCCTTTAAGAACTAACCTAGACAGGGCTGCCAGTCACCCAGACAAGAAAACACTCCTCAGGAAAGGACTTTAAACAATAGCATAAATACAAAGTTTATCCGAAAATGAAAGTTGGCCATTTTCCACACTCAGCCCTTGAGGCTGCTCCACGTCACTCTGGGTGTCTCATCCAAATTCATTCAAATGAGATCAGTAGGACTGGGGACCGAGGTGAGGCCAGAGTGAGACCCCAGCAGCAGGAATCAAGGACGCTGGCTTTGGAGACAGGCATGAAGTTCCTGTCTTGATAATGCTGGCACTAAAATTGCTTGACTAGACACAGCCTCCCTAAAGCTTCAAATGCAAAGGAAAAGTGTGGTTGTGCCGAACTTAAAATGGTGATTGCAAGGTTCAAGTGAGTTTGCTCACACAAAGAGCACTGTGCACAAGGGTACACACTATACACTTGTGAGCAGCCTAGAACTGTTTTACTTTCTAGTTTTCTAATCTTCTCTGAAAAAGCAAGATCCAAGGTTGTCAGAAATACCGCGAGTTTTCTCATGCGGCAATGGAAATGAAAGGCCGCTAGGAAAGCACATGGATGTGGTCTTTATGCTGGGGCTACAGGATGGCTGTTTGCTCCAAAATAACATGATCACACTATCTGCCTTTCTGCCCATCGTCATGCAGCTTGGCCCAGTAGTCATGGCTACCAAATAAATACAGTAATATCATGATAGCTAGGTCTATGGTACTAGTAAGAGAGCGTTTAGCCTTCCCTCTAAGCAGATGGGTGAGGAAGGTCCAGAGGCCTTCACCTGGAACTCATCTATGACGTCCCACCTCTCAACTGCATGACCTTGGGAGGCGCCGGGCTATGCAGCTCATGGAAGGTTAACTGAAGGCCGGGAACTCCACGACAGCTTCAGTAAGTCCTCACCCATACTGGCATGAGAGTTCGCATTGATACTACCATTTTGGGGCCACCCACACTTCTAAAAGGAAACCTAATAGCCTCAGTGGTTCACCAAGCGTGGCCTCGAGGAACTGTACACTTTGGTCTGTTGTCGAGCCTTATCTGGGGTGAACAGATATTTGCCCACATCTCCCTCAGGAAAAGGCACACGATAGTTGGATTTGATTATTACTTAGAGATTGTAGGAATAATAAAAAGTACCTGCTCAATAGATTTTGGCAACAAGACACCACTTCGGTTGTGTTGCTGAGTAAGTTAGTGTTCTCTAGAATGTGATGGCAGCTGACGTCTGTGGGGGTGCTAGAGAGTATGCCTGGAAAGGAACAGAGTGCCAGTTATTGTCGTAATTTAGCAAAATCCCAGAACCCTCCTTCTGTTCTTGGCTTCTCCACTCCATCCCACGCGTTTCTCTTTACAGTGTGCGTAGCCCAGCTCTGAAGCTCCGATTCTCAGCTTCCTGGGGCAGCATATGCTGTGCGCACAGCCTGGAACCCTGCCTCCCGGAACCTTCCATCCTATGGGCACCCAGGACACGAAGGATGGGTGCCATACCCGCGATGCAGGCTGTCATAAAGCAGGCAGTGGTCCCCGCAATCAGGGCTCTCACTGCTCCAGAGGCAATGTCGCGCTTTCTGCACGGAGCTATGGATGCTGGAAGAGAAAGAGGCACTGGAGATTAGGTTGATTTAGAAACCCAAATTTGTAGCTTCTGATCATTCTTTAGTGACTGGACTCAGGTCAACTATAAAGAAACAAGTCATAAAATTATCCAGAGGGCCCACAGAACACTGAGAACAAGGCAATGTCAATGTTACTGGGAAGAAACAATTAACAAGTTGATGTCCAGTTAGCTGTCACCATCTAAGTCAACGCCCATGTCAGACATCAGTAACAAATGGCAGCATCTTCTGTAGTGAGCTTCCATGGGCCCCCTTCAGATGGCTATTATAACTCTACGAGCCTTGGTAAACAAGTGACTGATGGTATTGGCTTGGGAGAAGCATCTGTATGATTGAACATATTTATCTTGAATACTAGAGTGTGCATAGGAAAACTAGTCCAGAGCAGAGATAAACATAAGTCCCAGGGGACTTCACAGCTGAAGAGCCATTTTTTTTTTCTGACAGAACACTAAAGAGCAGGACAGACTTGCGAAGGTCACAGCTGTGGTGGAAGAATATTCTTTTCACTTACTAAGTCCGCCGATCACTATTCCCAGGGAACCAAAATTGGCAAAACCACAGAGGGCGTAAGTTGCGATGGTCTCAGAACGAATCTGTAAGCAAGCATAAACACTGATGTGTACATGATCTGCCACCCCTTTAGAAATCTGACACCCCAGCTGGGCCTCATTGGCTACAGGATTAATGCTTATAAATCCACACACTGCAGACTGTCAAATAGCCATTGCCGGTTTCCTTGTGCTCCTCGCCTTTGAGGGAGAGCGGAAAGAAGGGTGTAGGCTCAAGGAACACTGACAACAGGCTGGGGATTAGGGACCTTGACATCTAGAAAAGCTACTTCCTGCTCCTTAATAACTTCTAATGTTCCGTATGACTTGGTTACCTGCCCCATTGTAGAAGGCACAGTACTAGTTGGTGGAGATAAGAAGTTGGTCTCAGAAAATATTTACACTATATATGTGCTGACAAAGAACTTACTTGGAATATATAAAGAGCTGCTATAGTGCAACAAGAAGACTACTATCCAAGTTTTGGAAGCGTGGCTACAAAAGATATGCAAATGGGCAATAAGCATATGGAGCAATGGGGAGGTGCCAACCACTGCATGGAGAGCTGAAATAAATCCTCTTTAAGTTGATTTATTTTAGGTATTTTCTCAGTTACTGAAAGAACTAAATTTAAAAAGCAGAGACTGCCTATACTAAGTTTGGCAGGATGTAAAGCGTCTGGGCTGCTTATGTATTTTGTTAGGAGAGTCACACGATGTGCTTGCTCTCCTGGTGAACCAGTGGCGTCTCACTGAGGTGACACATGCTGCCTGAATAGCCCTGGAGAAGAAACTATAATGTATCGTATGATGCATCCAAAGGGCCCACAGATTCCTGAGAACATGGCCACGTCAGTGGTTACAAGGAAGAGCCCGTCAATAAGACAGTGTCACACTCAACCATCACCGTCTGTTTCTACACCCGTGGGAGATATAAAAACGCAGGCCACAGGAAGACTGCTCACGAATGTTTGTGCAACTTCACTCATGGGAGCCTCACACTGAGAAAAACTCAGATGTTCTTCATCAGAGGAATGTATAGACAATTGTGAATACCCACAAAATAGAATATTGCTCTGCCAGAAAAGGAAGTGGTATCATGATGGATGGTGTGGATGCTAACGCAGTCTGTTTATTCAAACACACAAACGTGGTCATCGTGGTTTGGCTCTTGACTGTTCCTCAGAGGCTCGTGTTGAAGGCCTGGTCAAGAGTAGCAGTGTTTAGAGGCGGGGTCTTCGGGAGATATTTGACTGATGAGGGCTCTGACTTCGCGAGTTGGATTGCTCCCTTCATGGAGTCATAGCTTGCTGGGTTTGGAGGAAGGGGTTTGTTGTGATACTGAGCCTTTTATTTTGATTCTTGACCTCCTACATGATGCACGTGCCTTACCACTGGCCTGAAAGCAACCACAGTACAACCTCTAAACAATGGTTTAGAGTGACCCATCTGATCTATCTCAGACATTTGTCACAATAGTGAAAACCGGTTAATACAGTTATCTACAGTGAATAAAAAAGATCATTAGTTGCCAGTAGGTCTTCAGGGGGGTATTGTCTTTTAATGGCCACAAGGGAAGTTAATTATTAATCAGTAAATTGGAACTCTGAGCTGTCACAGGATCTTCCTTACAGTCTGGCCACCCTGTGTGCCTGCCTTTGCTCGGAGGATCCCAGGAGAATGTCAGGTTGCCCATCTTGAAATTAAGAGTGAGTGGCTTTTCCCAGGGCAACAGGAAGACAGAGTGAGTTAGCCAAAGGGAGTGTGTGGGGCTGGCTCTCTTCCTACTCAAGGCTGCAAGGTCTGATGACTGTCTCTCAGGTTGAAGGACCGAGCACAGAAGTTTGTGCAGATTATTGAGCCACTGCTTCTGTGGAACACACTGCTTCTTGGGAGCACACTGCTTCCGCAGAGCACATCCACCTTGGCAAAGGCACTGCTGCGGTCAAGCTGAGGACTGCTCTGAGTTATTCCACATCATACAACAGTGGGTTTCCAGGCTGAGCCTTGTCCTGGGAGACTTCCATTTCACAAACAGCGTTTGACTCCATAGTGAGTGCGAACACAGGATGATTATACTCAGTGCACACTCAGAACAGCACTGTCTACCTGGCACCATCAATGAGCCCAGACTGATAAGTCACTTACCCTACATGTAAAAACGGTGCCACCTATACACTTGTCAGAGCAAGTATGGCAAATGGACACATCAGCCGCACACCGGGATCCAGGCCTGAGAGGCCCCTGGACAGCAGGTCAAGGAAAAGGTGCAATACTCGGCCTCAGACTCCATAGGAGACATCTCACACTTCAGCGGCCAGAGCTCACTAGCCTGTTTCTGGCAGGAACCTGGCAGAGGTGTGTGCAGGCGAGGCTGTGTAGGGTTTTACCAGTAGAAAAGGAGGCTGGGATGATGCCACTTTCTTTTGCCCCCAAACGTAAATGATTGTACAATGGAACGAGATGGGCCGTACTAAGAAGATAATGGTCTTCTATGTGTGAGCCAAGATGCTCAGAAATTTGGGGTCACTGCTTTTCCCACTGCGACCCGACAATAGTAGAGGCCGCTGAGCTGTTTTCACATCACCCTGTGTGCCTGCCTTCGGCTGGGCTCACTCCCAAATGGAATCATTTCTGCAGTTGGGGCTCTGCCTTTCCAACAGGCTTTTCAGAGAAGCCATTAGTACTGCCAGAACTGGCAGCTTGCTTTGCTCATTAACAAAAGCGCTTTCTCCTGACAACAGGGAAGTAGAAAACATGTCGGTTAATTTAGCCTATTGTTTACTCTGGGCAGGGAAACAAACTGCTTCAGACAGAAGCCAAACAATGAGGATGGCTGTCCGCATCCTGCTCTTGGCTTACCAGAAAAATGAACAGCGAGGACAGAAGACCCATGAACCCCAGTCCTATCAGATTTGGGGGCACAGTGCCTCTGACCACAAAGTCATTCTCATGAGGATGCCCTGGGGAGGTGACTCCACTTATATAATCCTTATGTTTGGTTTCTGGGAGTCCAGGGAGGAAGTGGAGATCTCTGGGTGAGCATCTCAATACTGGGCGATAGGCTTTAATGCCGGGGACGTTCACTCCACATGATATTGTTCCAGAGAGAGACTGTGTAGTTAGAAATGTTCATTTCTCTGGGATTTTTTTTTTGATGTGATGATTCTGATCTTTGGAAGGAAGTAAATTGAACATTCAGCTGCAAAGACATCTTCATCTAAATTAAGTTACATACTCCATCAATGCCCAAGAAGGTGAGAGCCTCTTTGCATGATTACGGGGTGACTGACCCACGGTTTCCACTCACAGACGGAACTATTTTATCCTCCCTCCTCCCTTTCGTAGCAGCAATTGCACCTCATTATCTTTTGAGGTTGATGAAGTACAGGGCGATGTGTAGTCAGTTTCTGAAAGCCACGGTGTTGAAGAGGCCTTCATAATCAGCTGTCAGCTCCAAGAAGGTCAGTCCTGCTCCCAAAGACCTTGGTGCTGAAGGCGGGAGGTGTGACAGCTAACGTACCTGACACACGCTTACTTGGGAAGAGGGACCCTCAACTGGAGAACTGCCTCTATCGGCTGACCTTCAGCATGTTTGTAGGGTATTTTCTTCATTGCTGATTGAGGTAGGAAGGTTTGGCACCTGTGGGCAGTGCCGTCCCTAGGCAAGTGGGCCTGGGCGATGTAAAAAGGTGCTGAATGTGAGCCTGGGAGTAGCCAGGAATCAGTGCTCCTCCATGGGCTCTGCCTTCAGGTTCCTTTCCTTGGCTTCTCTCAGTGATGAACTTTCCAGAAGTGCAACCCTCTCCTTTTCCAAGTTGCTTTCATGGTGTTTATCATAGCAAGAGAAGGGCAGATGAGGACAGAAAGTCAGGCCCAGGAAAGGGAGTTAGGTTGCCAGACCACACCCTTGAAGGGGATATTGGGACTCTGCACCCCCCCCGCCTTTACCTCCCAGTTGCTTTGTGGTGAACAGTCCCCCTGCTATATGCTCCCACCTTGATGAGCTACTTCATATAGAAGAGCAACAAGGTCAGTGGATCATGAGCCGAAACCTCGGAAACTGTGAGCCAAGAGGAGCCTGCCTTATCATAAGTCGCTGACCTTGGATGTTAAGTTACCGGAATGCAAGGGTGACTAGCAGAGGCCTGTGGCGTCCTCAGTGCTGTTGCCTTCGTACCTACCTCTCTGAGCACAGAGGGCACTGGATCAGTCTGTGCACTAATACCTGTCCCAGCTCATATGACCCTAGGACTGCTTTTGAAAAAAATGAAATTTATGCCCTGGCATATGCTGTAGCACGCATGGGCAGCCCTTATATGGCGGTTCTGTTGAACTTGTCCATGTTCATATTGGGTTTCATGGTCTAAGTTGGTGAGGATGACTGGCCAGGATTTTTCCTCAAGAGGGCACCAAATCTCATTACAGATGTGCTTATAGTCTTTAAATTCCTGTCCCCCCTCCTTCCCTTCCTTTCTTTCTTTCTCCACACACGAATCACATGATCAAGATAACCTGACTGAAAATTATGCTGTGCTCATCATGAGTGCTATGGGACCAAGTTCTTAGATTGTTTCATTCTGCTATCACTCAAGCTCCAGATGTACTTATGTGATAAAGAATAATACATACCGACATATATTGCTGTACGCCATCCACAAATTTGGGTCCAGCTGCTTTTCTCAAATTGATCAATTTTGAGAGGTGGTCATAAGCCACAAATTCATTGAAGAACGTCTTGTAACCTATGAGTTTGGCGACCATAAAGCTGTCTTGCCAGTCGACTCCCATCATGAAAGAAAAGGGCATGAAGATGTAGGAACAAAGGAGCTGCAAGAGACAGGTGTTGGCACTAAGTGGTTTGCCTCTAATTCTGCCACCCCAGCCCCTGCAGTGATTGGATTGTTCCTGCCTCTTCTGGGCACAAGGAATCCCTTACATTTAGCTGCCCTTCCTTATGTATCAGGAGCATATGCTTGATCCTCAGAAAACCGGTGTCAAGGCTCGATTCCCATGTAGTGGGGTTAATAGATGCACAGCCCTTAAAATCAATGAGTATCTTTCTTAGATATTGCATTAGCTCTCTGTGGAATGCATTAATTTGAGAGAACATTTGTTTGAAGAGGGTCAGCTTCTTGGTCCCCCCTTTTCATTTTCTCTGTCATGTGTGGGTCTGCATGTGACCCTTACCAGATATGACCCCCTGATGGTGGATTTTCAGCCTTCAGAATGGCTAGTTAAACAATCCTTTTTTCCTGATAAGCTTCTCAATCAAGTGTTTTGTTATAGCATAGAAAGCAGACTGAAGCAAGAACTGGGTTAGAATTGGGTCATTGGAAACAGCACGTATTCTTGGAAGGAGATCAGCACAGGGCGAGATGTTGGGGGGGTGATGGGGTGTGTTCAGATCATATGCGAGAGCATGACATATTTGGTCAGGAAAGGCTGCTGCACCTTCATGACTTGTTTTCTGGGACCAGGACTCACTCCATAGCCCACACTGGCCTTGAACTCATGGCCGTCTTCTCATCGTGGCCTCCTAAGTGATGGAATTAAAGACGAGCCACTATACCTGGCTTCTAAACTCAAAGACATTCAGAAACAAAACATGACAGAATCATACCTCAAAACTCAACTGTGGGTAGTCGAACATGTTTCCAAACCAGGACAGGGCTGAGTTCACAAAAGACAGCAAGGCCAGGAAGGCGATCAGATTCACGGCGATGTTTGCTACTAGGGGGATGGAAGAGGATGCGCCCTGTGTTGCTGCCTCCAGGAAATTTCTTGAATCGCTTCATTGAAAAACAGGAATTCCAGAATTACCATGGAGCATCTCTGAATGGATGCTCCAGCACAGCCATGGCCCAATCACAGTTGCCGGGCACGAGGTGAACCCTTAGACGCAGGCCTTGGTCAAAATACTCAGGCTCTTACAGCCTCAAAATCACCATGGGGCTTAGAATTGTCACCCTCAGTGGGGTGTGGACTCCACTGCTGCATTACCTTTCCTGGGCGGTGGAGATGGAGGCCTGAGCTCCGTGCATGCTGAGTATCATACCCATCACCCATTGCCACCTCTAATCCAATAGTGCTTTGTATTTTATTAATATTTATTTATTTTGTATACAGTATTCTGCCTGCATATATCCCTACAGGTTGGAAGAGGGCACCATATCTCGTTATAGATGGTTGTGAACCACCGTGTAGTTGCTGGGAATTGAACTCAGGACCTTTGGAAGAGCAGCCAGTGCTCTTTAACCTCTAGCAGTCTTTCCATCCCCCAATAGTGCTTTTTAACTTGGGGACATTTATAATAAAAAACCCAGAGGTGACAAAGCTGTATTAGTTTAAAAACTATTTATCAAAAGTAGTTACCAGGGAATATTTATAGAATCTCCTGGCTCTAAAATCTAGCAGTTGAAAGAAAGCCCATATCACTGCCACTTCCTTTAAGATGGAATCACTTCAATCCCAGCACTTGGGAGGCAGAGGCAGGCAGATCTCTGTGAGTTTGAAGCCAGCCTGGTCGACAGAGCTAGTTCCAGGACAGACAAGGTTACACAAAAAAAACCCTGTCTTGAATCCCCCCAACAGACTGAATCCCACTGTGGGCTCTTCTCTGATCTTCCATTAACCCTTGTAATTTCAGAAGTCTATCCTTAAATCTATCCACCTCCCCCACTATACCGTTCACCTACATGGCTGTATCCTTACATAGCATGCCTTATGTAATATACCATGCAAATCTTCACGGTTCTGACTCTAAATGGCGCCTTCAGGGTGCTCTCCCTTATCCCCATTATTTAGACCAAAGTGTCTCATATTTTGGTGTTTGGGATAGTTGCATTTTCCACAACAAGGAGTCCTGTGGGACGTGGGTAAGGCTTAAAATGTAATTTTATTGACTGATATTTCTGTGCTTTCTGGGGATCATAGGTCTCCAAGCCTGGATGGTGAGTGGCTTTACCTGCTGAGCCCTCCTGCAAGCCCTATACAATATTTTAAATAACCTGTGCATAAAACAAGGCCGAGTGGAATGAATTTTCCACTTGTGGCATTGTGTGATGTAATGGGATACTTATAAACGTCTTAGCTCCTGGAGTCCCTCTGCCAGTTTTTATTTCTTTTTCGTAGAACAGAGGGAAATGAAGCAGCTTTTTCGTTCACAAGTGGCCTGGGATGCAGCCGTTTTGTGACTTCCCAACAGTGTGAAAGCAGGGCTCAGTGAACATTGGTGTGTTTACACAGAAGCACCTTCGTAACGGACACTTCAGAAGCAGGTGTGTAGAAGGACTTTCCTGAGTACTGAAAGAGAAGCTTGTTTTGTTTCTTAAACTCTAAGGAGTCACTGAGAAATTAAAGTCATATCATTCTAAAGCCAAGATTGGCTGTGCTTTCTATTATCAAAGTTGATTTGGGCATCTCTAGCCTGTACGATTATAAATTCGGCAACATGTCGACTTACCCATTTTCAATTTTCATGGCGTTCTTGAGGGTTACTTTGGGTTTCTCTGTTTCTGGCCAAAAGAGTTTGGCTACAGCCAGGGACGCAGGTGCCGACATGACTGAGGCGGTTAGCAAGTGTGTGGAGGAAACCTGCGGAGAAGAAGAGCCCATTCCATCCCATGCCAGAGAACAGGGTCTCCTGGGAGGTTTGGAAGAACAGCTGCTCCCAGTGTGCCCAGTCCTACCGCCTCGGGAGTCAGAGGACAAGACAGGAATTCATGTCAATTGACACCTCCTTGGAAAAAGCACAAGCCCCAAATTTGGTTATTTGTGCTGAGAATTAATCCTGCATTGTAAGAATTTTCAAAGATTTCTCAGGCCCTCTGTTGTCTCTCTGAACATGCCATTGTGTAGTGACATTTTATTTGTGTTTTAATAAAGCTTGCCTGAAGATTAGAGAGTAAAACAGCCCCACTGGCCAGGCCTTACAGACCAGGCACACCTTTAATCCCAGTAACCACACTAGTGGCCATAGAAACCGGGTGGTGCATGCCTTTAATCCCAGTGGTACACCCGTTTAAACCCAGCCCTAGAGAGGAATATAAGACGGGAGGAGACAGCTCTCACTCTCAGTCTGAGATTCCTAGAGGCAGGATCGCCATTTTTGGACTGAGGTTCAGGTAAGAGCCAGTGGCTGACTGCTTGGCTTTTCTGATCTCCAGGTTGAACCCCAGTTTCTCTGAGTTTTTATTAATCGTGCTTCACCGCTGTCCCCTGTAGCCCATATCATGTCACATCCTCAGTTCAGATGCTGGAGTCTGAGGTGGAAGGAAGATGGAGAAAGGACCTCCGGGCCATGTGCAGTCCCTACTCCTCCTGCCTCTTCTCAAAAACCCTTTCTGTTTTCACACACCTCTCCCCTTTGTTGTGTAAACTATTTCTTCTTCCTCGTTGCTGGTCTACTCCCTTCTAGCCTACCCAACACTGGAACTGTTCTAGATTTTTCTTCCCTACTGTGAGGTCTAATCTTGGTTGTCAACTTGACTCCATGTGGTGGTTTAAAAGAAAATGGCCCCCAAAGGGAGTGGCACTATTAGGAGGCGTGAACTTGTTGGAGGAAGTGTGTCACTGTGGGGTGGGTTTGAGGTCTCAGATATGCTCAAGATGCTGCCCAGTGTCTCAGTCCACTTCCTGTTGCCTACAAGATGTAGGACTCTCAGTTACTTCTCTAGCATCATGTCTGCCTGCATGCCACCGTACCCCACCATGATGATAGTGGACCAAACCTCTGAAAATGCAAGCCACCCCGATTAAACGTTGTTCCTTTATAAAAGCTATCATGGTTATGGTGTCTCTTTCACAGCAATAGAAACCCTGCCTAAGACGTCACAACTAGCCTAAACTAAACCCAAGCCTCAGGCACTCCTGTGAGCGGATTTTCTTGATCAGGTTATTTGAAGCAAAATGATTCGCACTAACCATGGACCTCACTTTATGGTGGCAGCCCAGATAAAAGGACATGGAAGCAGACTTGGCTTTTTGCCTGTTTGCTCTCTCTCTCTCAAAGACAAGTGCATCTACCCATCTGCTGTGACACTCCTCCACTGCTATTACAGCCTGCTTCATCTGGCTTCCAATGTTGACTGAAGACCAGAGGCTTGCCAGGAATCCTCCAGGTCTTCAATACCAGCCAGCCTCGTGAACTGAACAACTACCACATTCATGGCATCATTAGTGTAAGACAATGATTATTCAACTATCTGGACCATATCCTATAAGTCAGTCTAATAAATCATATATACATATGTACACCCCCCACACACTATTCTGTCAGCTCTGTTCCTTTAGAGAATCCTGACTATATTTTCAGAGTTCCAGAAGCAGAGTCTCCCCCACCCCCATCACCATTACACCAAGCTCATTGATGAAGGCAGCATTCCTGCCTACAGTAGGGGAAGGGTGGACCATTTGTGAACTGTATAGATTGCTTATTCTCATAGCAGCCCATGTTTCTTTCCCCCCTTTTGCTACTACTGGGTTCTCCTGGGCCTTTGTGGTGATTTGGGATGGAGTTCACATATAAGAAATCCTGACACACACTGTATTGCTAGTTACCCTGCTGGGTTCTGTATCAACGTGGGACCACAGCATTCCCCAGCCCTAGAAAGCGGCCACCAGTCAGAATGGGCTCTGCATTTGAATTCGGGTTTGATGAGTAGGTCTTATTCCAAGAAATTCTTGTTTAATTACTCATAGGTGTGTTCCAGAAAATTAGGACTTTTAATAAATTTCCAGCGGACCCTAATGAATCAAAGTTTAAGAACACCACTCTGGATTAGAAGCCTTTTTCCAAGGATCAGGTAAGTAAGTGTATTTGACATTGATGGTCAAACTATTCAACCCACACAAAACAAAAAGCCAAACAAACAAAAAAAAAAATAGGAGGATCTAGTTTTTGACAAAGTCTTCTAGAAAAATGTAACAGGATCTTGATTTGGCTCATGGAACGTAGTTTGCTTACCCTTGATTTTGACCAGGGCTCTCACAACCTTCCTAATGCCGCGACCCTTTAATACAGTTCCTCATGTTGTGACCCCAACCATAAAATTATTTTCATTGCTACTTCATAACTGTAATTTTGCTACTGTTATGAATTGTAATGTAAATATCCATGTTTTCCAATGGTCTCAGGTGATCCCTGTGAAAAGATCATCCAACCCCAAGGGGTCACGACCCACAGGTTGAGAACCACTGGTTTAGACTATCTTGGCTGATATCAGTAATAGGTTTAGTGTTTCCCCCAAATTAAAATTTTTGGGAAAAATAACCTTGCCATGTAATTTCACTTTGTAGTGGTTAGAGTTACAGGAAGGTGGCAGGAATATGGAAGCGAAGTCATGCATCTCCTTAGGGTCTCTATGTTCAAATAACAAAGCAACAGTGGCTATTTTTGTCACGCTAACAAGGGGGATACTTTCTTGGTGTCATTTTCCATCAGCAACAGGAAAGAAAATAAAACAATAAAGAAGTAGGAGATCGTATTTACTTAAGTTAATTATATCCCAAACATTCTTACCCCAAAAGAGATGTAGGCACCCAATACGCTTCCGGCGATCGTAGCAAAGCCAGCTGTCATAATGGCGTGGAGTTCTGACCTGGTGACGTGTGGTAAATATGGTTGGACCAGCAGTGGAGACTCCGTCTGGAAACAAAAGCTAAATGTTACCTTTCAGATGCTTGACACTGTATTCCCTATTGCAGTCTTAGAGAGACTCTGAGGCCTTCTCCTGCAGTCACCAGGAACTCTGGAAATGCGAATTCTCCACCTGGAACCAGAAACTCTAAGGGTGCCCCCTGCCCCTCACAGTCTGTACTTGGACAGCTTTCCAGGTGATGCTGGTACCCAACTCCTTGGGGTTCCTGCCTTCAAATGCCAAAGTAACCGGGGGCAGCTTCTGTTCATATTTTCATAAGGAACAGTTTCCTGGTCTCTTCAACCGTGATGAGAAATAAGAAGAGTAACAACAGAAGAGAGCGAACATTGTGTAAGTTAATTAGACTCCAAAGATTCTCACCGCAGAGAATCCATGTACCCAACGTGCTTTAGCTTTTGTAGTGTGTCCCGAACCATTGGTGTCCTGGTCATTTGAACTCTAGATCAGTGTGCATGTGTAGTCCTGGATAAATCTTGTAATACGTGGGGCTATTTAAACAGAGTCCTCCACCCTGCTTTGGGCTGGATGCTATGAGGACTTGGGGCATTTCCTGAGGATTGGCCAAGTATCTCCACCTAGGAGTCCGGCCTTCTAGACTGGGGATTTCCAAACCACTATAACGCTCTGTCTTCGGGTTGATCTTGACAGACTCATGCATGTTTTGTGGAAGATAGAGACCATTATAGAAAAGAAGAATAGCAGCAGGCACCTATAGGCCCTGTCATGATTGAGACTCTGACAGGCCAGGGTAGAGTGGAATAGGCTTGAATCTCATTACAGAGGGCAGGCAGCCCGCAATATGGGGCTCTCCATCAATAATAGCAGCACTTTGGGCACATTAACTGTCAAATTGAGCGCCGCAGACGCATGCGTGCAATTTTACAATTTTCTGCTCATTATGTCTAATTGTTCTGTGAGATTGAATGTGTTGAGTCTCAATTTATAGTCTAAATAGGAGCCCAGTATGCGAGACCTTTTACCCCACAGGTACCAGCAATCATCTCAAGATGGTGCCTTAATTAGTCCTGAGAGAGTTTATGACTGTAATTATTATAATTTCAACTCCTAGGGAAGGAAGCATTGCTACCACACACACTAAAGACCGCTTCAGGCTGGTGAGCCAGCCTTACCGAGAAGGCTCAGCTTGCCTTGAGCACTGTAAACCTGGGATTTGGGGCCATGCATTTTTCTGTGCCATGATTTTTGCCTCAAGTCCACTTTCTTTGGGCAGTTGCTGGCAGCATTCCCACGCCCTCATTGGGCGATTCCATTTTCCCCGAAGCTATGTATCCTGAGCTGTGCGTTGCCATTCCTAACCTGTCTGTGGCTTAGGTTTGCTTCAATGCTGAGGGATTCAGTCCTTTGTTTAAATGGCCTTCAGGCAAAGGGGTGTTTATTCATCTGATGGGTTAAATGATAGACTAAAAGTTTATCTTTGAGGAGAAGAAACAAATCTGAGGCATTTTCTGCAGGCTCAGTGAGGGTGGACTGCTAAACACGTCAGGGACGGGGTTTGAGTGTGTGCCTGTAGGACTGTTGTGGGTAGCGTTGTCTTCTTCATCACAGGCAGTGCAGTGAAGAGCGAGAGGTTCCCTACTCACTATCTGCAGCTCAAAGACGACTGAGGTAAATGGCCACGAGCCTCTGCAGAGGTGGCCAAAGGCCCCAGGAGTGGATAAAGGTTTGTGGAGAATGTGTACACAAGAAGCCCTACGATTTGATAAAAAATAATGGTGCTCTCTCTCTGAGCTTTCAATAGCTCAATTCCATACTAACATAACCTCCTTCCTTCCCCTTTCTATACACACACACACACACACACACACACACACACACACACACACACGAGCACAGTGCTAGGGATTTCTTATTTTATACTCTTTGCTCCACCCTGAAGAGACAATGCATCCATGAACTCGTCTTCATCTGTTTTGGAAAGAGAACATCCCCATCAGCAACTGCTTTGCTTTGCTTGGTTTCTGTGATCACGACTTACTTGCCCAACAAATATGTTGCCGGCAGCAACGACAGACTCAATGGGGGATGACCCCATAGTGACAAGCATTAACCATCCAACCTAAAAGGAAGAAAAGGACCAAGTCAGCAAAGAACTGTTTATATAGCAAGGACTTAACAGTTGAGTGAACATCTCATCTGTGTTAAGACACTGAGGTCTTTAACGATTGATGGCAGATTGGCGATTGGCCATGGGCTGAACATGCGTGAGACTCCTCCAGCTACAGAGTCAATCCACCCAAGTCTTCCTACTGGAGTCTAAGTCTGCATCATTGTATCATTTTGAGCACTATAGAAATGGGTTTCTGCAGATTAAATAAAAGTAATGAATAAATCATTGCTATCACTGACAGAAAGCTTTTCTGTGGTCTGAGAAGGACTGTAAGCAACAGACCTGAGTAATCCATCTATTCTTGGCTCTTTGGAGCAGATGCTATTGTTCCCCGCATTGCAAAAGAGGAGACTGAGGCACAGAGCGGTTATTCAAGGCCAGCCCACAGGAAGTACTAAGATGGACGTGACTGAAAGCGTTTTCCCTATTTAATTCAAATGAGCATGTTTTGGGGGGTTCACTTTTGTATGGCTTTGTGGCATAGTTAGATATAGAGAGACCCCCAAATATCTACATATTAAAGGTCTGGTCCTCAGCCACAGTGTTATTAGGAAGAGGTGGCATTTAAGGGGCGGAGCCTAAGGGGAGGCCCAAGGTTGTTGGAAGGCATCCTTGAAGAGATCCTGGGACTCAGTTGGTCTCCCTCTGTTTTGTTTTCTAGGCATGAACTCAGTATTTTGGTCTGCCCGACACACATTTTTTACTTTTTATTTATGTATGTGTATGTTTTTGTGTGGCCGTAGGTCATGTGTGTACAAGTGCTGACAGGGGCCAGAAGAAGATGTCAGTGGAGCTGACTGTGAGCCCCTGGTTTTGAGTTATGGGAACTGAACTCAGGTTGAGCAGAGAATGTTCTTAGCAACTGAGCCACATCTCTAGCCCCGCTGTGTTCTGACAAAGATGAGAAGTCAATTGTTGGGGCTGCAAGAATATACTTTACTTGCTTAAAAATGTCTATGCTTATAAAACTCTGTCCAGAGCAAAAGCAACTTCTTTTTGTTTCTGTTTCTGCACTACCTGCAAGGCCTGGAGGACCTTTGGTACCCTAGTGAGAAGCCATGACTATGGGCCTATGTAGAAACCACAAGGAAACAGCGATACTGCTTCCCCGGGCAGGCATCTGACCTCTGTTCCCTCACTGCAGAAGTAATGTGTATGATTTCATGGAGGTGTCCAGTGGGTTGCAAGTTAAAGTCCCTTTGAAGGGCGCTGAGGTAAAATTCTTGATATGGATGCATGAAGGATTATGGGTTGGGTTCTGAAAACTTAGATGGTGGCAGAGGATAGTCTTCGTAGGAAGAAGCTGATGTATTTTCAGTGCCTGAGTAATGGACTTTGAATCTGAACTAACTCTCCATCAGTGCATTCCAGAAAAGTAGAGTCTGATTTCAAGAGAGAGAGAGGAGAGAGGCGTTATAAAGTGCCTCTCATCCCAGTACCTTTCTGACGACCCACTGCATCAATCCCACGTAGTAGAGCACAGACATCACAGTGCTGAAGAAGACCACGATGGGCAGGACCTGTGGGTAGGGTGGGGGTGAAAACATGGTCACTGGTCAATTTGAAAAGTACCATGCGTTTCCTACTAAGCTTCCCCCTGCCTTCCTTTTACCCTAGACACGCCATAATAGAAGCAAAGTCCCTCTGAGCTGAAGACTGTCTCCACCCAGCAGTTGTCCTCTGGACACAGCCTCCAACTCTTATGAGGGATGGCTCAGTGGAGCACTTGTTGCTCTTGCAGAAGACACAATTTCAGCTCCCAGCACCCACGTGACAACTCACAACTGCCTGTGACTCCAATCCCATAAGGTTTAATGTCCTCTTTTGGCCTCTGTGGGCACTGTGTGCATGTGATGCATACACATACATGCAAACAAAACTCTCATACCCATTAAATAAAATAAATCAAGAAAAAAGATTAGATGAAGTCATTAAAATGGGATGCCCATAATAGAAGTAATGGCTCCCCTCTTGGAGTTCGCCCCTGCCCTACCTCGCCTTTCTCCACTGGTCCACAGCAAGACACCAGGGAAATTTGTGCAGGATCTGATTTGTAAAAATCTATTAAAAATATCTCTAAAACCAAATTTTGTCTACAGCTTTAGCATTCCTTTCATTTTAATAGGCAGGCAGAGAAAAGATACCTGGAGTTACCTTAAATGCGAAGAAGTGATCTGTATACTTCTCCCCAAATACAAACATAGCTCCAGCATCAGTGTACCCCAGAAAAGTCTGAGTTCAAGAGAGAGAGAGAGAGGTCATTATAAACCATGAGCCACAAGCCACAGACCCTGCAGGGGATGGGTGGGGGCCAGCAAAGTCACTGGGCAGATTTGGGAAGTTTGTATTCTCAGCATTGGTCCTCCAGTGAATGCTGTGAATGCCTCCTTTTAAAGCATCCCAACATCTAGACTTCCTGCCATTTCTGACACTTAGTCTGCCTTGTTCTGACTGTGGTCATTGGCTCCCATAAGTCATAGGTGCTACATGAAGATGACCCTAGTTACCATCAGATACAGAGGAAGCCCCGGTCTCTATTTGGGGGAACTATCTCAGAAGTGTGTCACCCCTTGGGCAGGGTGATGGGACAATAGGGATAAGGGCGCGGTCAATGGATGACACAGGCAGGGGCAGTAGCCAGCTTAATCAGCTACATAGATGAATGCATTTGATACAAGCAGCAAGTCTAATTTGTGCTATGGAATTAACATTAGGGTACAATATTACAGATAAATTACCTACTTAAAAATGTCCTGAGGGTTACATCCAAATGTTAAAAGTACAAGAACACAAAAAAATCTTTTTTTGGACAAGTTCTCATGAAGCTCAGGTTGGCTTCTCACTTGCTTTGTAGCCAAGGTTGGCTTTGCACTTCTGACCACCTGTTCCAGATCAATCAGCTTTCTTTTGAACTGCTCACCTGAACTTGTTTCCCCAGCCAATCAAAAGCAATAAATCCAGGCTTAGTCCTAAGAATTAAGAGCCCAAGAAGAAACTGTAATCCAATTCCCCAAAAGACAGGCCTCCAGTAAACCTGTGGAGAAAGATGGAGACCATTAAATATTGTGCTAACGTCACCATTGTAATGAGATTTAAAGGAACGACAAAACATTGGTCATGCGGAGACAGCTTTCAGAAGTGGTGACAGACTCCTTTTGGTTGTAGTTACCTTATTAGGAAGTTAAGGGTAACTTCAACATAGACATCCAAGGGGCCACTGTCCTCTTAGGAGCATTCTCACATGTGGCTGGGAGAGCCCAAGCAGCCAGGAGCAGAGAATGTTTTTCCAATTGATTAAATCTGTTCTTTGACAATTTCATCCATGTACATGATCATGACGATTACCCCCACTGCTTGGCCTTGCCTATCTCCCTCCCACCCCGTCTGTCCCGCTTATCCTTACAAATCTTTCTCACATTCCTGTCTATTTGCTTTGTTTCATAACTCACTGAGTTTAAACAGGGTTGTCTGTGTGACCGTGGATTTGAGCCACCCATTGAGTCTGGTGGGTTCAGCAGTGGGCACACAATGGAAGACAATGACCAAGCCTTTCCCAGAATTTATCAATAGCCTGCAATAATTCAGGGACCCAGAATTTATCAATAGCCTGTAATAATTCAGGGACCCATGAATTTATCAATAGCCTGTAATAATTCAGGGACCCATGAATTTATCAATAGCCTGTAATAATTCAGGGACCCATGAATTTATCAATAGCCTGTAATAATTCAGGGACCCATGAATTTATCAATAGCCTGTAATAATTCAGGGACCCATGAATTT
>PVIU01003869.1:0-13076 GCA_004026605.1 Ondatra zibethicus | reverse complement strand
TACAACTATCTGGGAAGAGCTCAATAAAGGATCAGGTTGATCCGTGGCCGAATTTGTTAGGAATTATCTTTATTACATGAATTGAAGTGGGAATATCTGCCTAGTGTGGGCGGCTCCATTCCCTACACAGGCTTCTCCTGAACTGGGTAAGGCTGAGAAGGGAGCTGAGCTCAAGTGTGAATGCACTGATTCATTGCTCTCTGCTCTTGACTGTGTATAATATGACTAGCGGCTTCATGTTCTCTCCGCTTTAATTTTCCGACAATGATGGGCTATAACCTGGGATTGTGAACAAAATAAACCTTTTCTTTCTCAGTTGATTTTGTCAAAGCAACAGGAAACGAAACTAAGACAGACCCCATACAAGTAAACTCAATGCAGTGGCTGTGTTGTGCCTTGGATGGCATTTTGAAACCCTCATTTGAAACCCTGTCTCTGGATCCTCTGTTTGTTTTGTACCCTCTTCCACAGTGTTCTCTGAGCCTCAGGGGGGATGTTAGAAATGTCCTGCTAGAGCTGGGCCCTCAGCTGTCACTCATTCTCAGCAGCATGGGTAGCAGCAAGTCTGCATTCACCCACAGCTCACTACAAAGAGACTTCAGAGAACGTGTAGCTAGAACCGTTCTGTAATACATGCACGTATCAGGGCTGCATCCGCTCTGTATAAGCCCTGGTGCAGAATCTGAGAATGGGCAAACTGTGAGGTCCTGAGAAATGCCTTGGACACAAAGAATTGTCTCTGAGACACCTGGTCAAATTGTAAAAGTTACATGTAAAATTATTTCTGGAATAAAATGGAAAGGTAGAAATTGATTTTTCTGTGTTCAAGGTTGTTTATCTGACAATTTATAACCGAATTAGATGAAATTCGGCCCAGTTGAGGGACTCTTGTTCTCCAATAAAGGCAGCAAAGACCTCTAATGCAGACCTAGGATGACAGAAGAAATGGGCTGCCGTCTACACTTCTCTCAGAGCAGAAACGAGTGACCTAAAATCTTGGGATTGATGGCACAGAGAATGGAGATGTTCCTCTGAGCAGGGCAAATAATTTTCATTGTATTAGGTCAACTCAGTCTCTGATTCATGTTTTTTCTGTGGGTCACCGTTTCAGCCAGGAAGGACTTAGGACCCTACAGCCCGCCATTGTGATTTGTAGGTAAAAGCTTTTAGTCTTAGAAGTCAAACCCATCTCATGGGCTGTAGGCTGATTACAAAAAAAGAAAAAAAAAAAGGAAGAGGTTGAGTGAGAATTGGATGCAACTGCAACAGGGGAGGAGTGTATAAGGACAAATTTTGAGAATAAAAAAGCCCAAATCATAAACAGAATTTCCATAAAACACAGGATGAAGACTGGTAGACAGCTTAGTTAACAAGTGCGAAGCCTAACATTCAGTTCCTAGTTCTCTTATAAACTGGGTATTGCTGCACCTGTTTTGAATTCCAGCACCGAGGAAGCAGGAGGATCAGAAGTTCAAGGTCATCCTTGAAGGAATTTAAGGCTAGCCTGGGATATATGAGCTCCTGTCTCAAAACTCAGAAAGTACAGGGTTGAGTAGAAAATGGGTCAAAGGGAATGACTTTTCCTGAGTGTTTAAGGAACCTGAGTGGGCATGAGGGGTGTTTTACTTGTGTAACTGGAAATTGCTAGAAATAAAACAGTTCAGAAAAGCACCTTCATTAGCTCGCCACCTTAAGGACTTGTAGGGGGCGGTGCTGTGGGGAGAAAAATTTTCATAGTTAGATTCTTTCTCAGCCACCATTTTGGAGTCTTATGCACCCTCGTCCCAGGACCAGTCTGTACATACTCTGGTTGGATGTTTGGAAAATAGAAATAGCAGGATAATGTACATCACGAGTCCACCAAAGGACACCAGCTGCTGATTGCCCAATCTGGCAGTGTCAAGGATCAACCAGAAAATGACGGCCAGGACCAGTGAGCTCCACAACACCCTGTGAGAACAAGAGTAACAGGCTGAGGCAACGCTAGCGAGTGAAAACGGTAGTGAGATAGCACACCCCAGAACCAGGAAGCTCGGCTTCAGTCAGTTGGCCACAGTGCCATCCATCCCTCCATGAGCATCCCAGAGGAGAATGGGTGTTTGTGCAGGAGTGTCTGGTTATTGAGAGACACATTCACCTTCTTCTGCCATTTTTGGGATAGGTATTGACTCCTTCCCTTCACAAAGAGAACATGTTTTCTGTATTTAGGAGATCTCAGCAGAGCTGAGTCGGACTTTGGGTCCTATCTCCCCTCATGAGAGCCTGGTAGACATGATAGGTGACGCATGGCTCCTGGATGAAGAAGGCCATTGTATGGGGATTATGAACTGATGAACTAGACTGAAGATGGGGGAAGTGTCTAGGGTAGCCCCCATGGTTCTCAATGGAGAGAACCAGTCCTGTGAACACCCAATAGGGTCATCTCCAAGGAGAGGAGATATTATAGTAAGAATCCAAAGGAAAGCCCTGGGGGTCACTGTGAGTTCCTTTAAGGGGGAGTCGGGTCCCCAGGAGCCAGCCCCATTCCTAGAGCGGGAAGCACCTCCCCAAGTCAGAGCTCTCAATGTCCTCATCTTGGTACTGACTTTGAGGCAAGCCTAGAATAAGGACATTGGGAGAAAGAAAAGACGGGACATTTAGCTTAGTCTTCTTCAGTCAGAGATGGAAGGAACACCTCAAATTGCAACTAGGCCTGTAGTCACAGGGTCTTTACTGTGTTGGGCTTATAAACCAATTTTTAAACCAGCACTGAAACCAGACAGCATCGTGCGGCTGCTCTCTGACTGGGTCAAGACAGACACTACTGATTGATCATGATCTCGTTCTACGGACAAGGCTGAAAGAGCTAACGCATCCCTGTATGACCAAAATGTTGCTTTGTCCTATATTCTTGGCTAACTCTTAATGTGTAGATATCCAGGCGTTTCTCTAATACGAACATGAAGATAAGCAGATTGTCTTAGGACATTTACCATCGAACCAAGGGGCTTGTTGGTACACCTGAATAGCTTCCATATGATCCCTTATCTCACCCTGCATTTCTTGTTTGCCAAATGGAGGCATGATAGCTGATTGCTCGCAAGGTTATTTCTAGCATCAACATCCCATAAATGAGGATGGAATTTTAGGACACCTTTTTGGAACGGTATTGGAGAGAGCCATCGTGCTTCCACTGCAGTAGGAGAGAAAGACATAGTTACCATTTCAGCCAGAACCAATGCCTGTCGAGAAGCCTTCTGCCTGGAGACAGGAACTCATCAATTCGCTGCTCATATTTGGCCATCAAGTGATCCCAGATAACAAAGAAGATGGTAACCACGGTGAGCACAAAAAGAGGCAGGGCTCTGTGGAAGTTTAGTACACAGGCTGCAATCACCAGAGCCAGGAAAACTGTCCAGGAGGCAAATTCAGATGGTTAATATTATCACACCAGGGGTCCTGGGCTTCCAGCCTGGGTCTGTTTTAGGCAAGGGGTGGCTTAATTAAGCACCCACAGAACGCAGGGCTGCTTTGGTGGGGGTACAGACTTCTTGAACTGAGCCTTTTGCTTTTCTTTCAAGCAAGTCCCTAAGATTTCACCGTGATGGGGGAAGGATGCTGGTTTTTATTTGTTTGTTTGTTTTCCTCTTACAGTACCTTCTCAGTTCTTGAATCCTGACACTTGGTCACTACCGCCACATTTAAAGAACAGATTCCAGGATAAAAATACCAGATGTGGTAGCGCATACCTATAATCCCAACACTTGGGAGACAGAGATAGTTGGATCTCTGTGAGTTCAAGACCAGCTTGGTCTACATAATGAGTTCCAGGCCTCCAAGGTTTATACAGTGAGAACCTGCCTCAAAAAAAATAAAATAAAGTTTCTTTTTCTAAAAAGTCAGCAAATAATGGCTCACAGGTTCTGTCTGACTTGCTACGAGGGAGCTGCACTTGCTGTGTGCACTTGCACCCTTCAATCAAGCATCACCGCAGTGCAGCCCCGCCTTTCCAGTTACACAGCGTCTGCGGCTGTAGTTTTGTTATAAGGACAAGGTTGAGGGTCCAGTATGGCCAGACCTAAAAGACTCTCTGGCCTGCTAGAGGGACGCTGGCCTACCCTTGCTATAGCTGCCCCAGCTGTTTGGAAATCAGCACACTTCTTGGCTTTGACGGTGTAGCATTCTTCTACAAATGCCTATGGGCTTAGTAGGAAGGTTCACATTTTTTAGACCATTTTTTTTTTCAAGGAGCTTTGAAGATTTTTGCTTTGGAGGCTGAAGTGTGGGCTCAAAGGTCCCAGGTCTTACTCTGCATTCACTCCTACAATTCATTTTTGTTCTTGTTTAACCTGCGTTCACTGAAAAGTCTGCCAGGTGTCCAAGTATTCTGAATTTGCATTAGCCAGCGTGCTTCCCTGAAAACACGTCACACGAACAAGGGCTCTATGAGCCCCACGAGTAAGGTAGTGCCATGGTTTGACTGTATCCCCCTGTAGTTTGTATGTTAGAAACTTAATTCCCACATTCAAATAGTGATAGCAGCAGAGGCAGGGCCTTCGAGGAAGTAATTAAAATTAGATTAGGTCCTGGGGGTGGAGCCACCATGGTATTACTAGTGGCTTCATAAAAGGAGATATGAGTCAGCGTGTGTGTTATCTTATGCTGCAAAGTCCCTCCATGTTATGATGGAGTAGAAGGCCGTCACCAATACTGGCACCTTGATCCTGGACTCTGTTCCAGGACCCAAAAAATATCTATGATTGAGCCTACAGTATTCAGTTATAGCAACAGAAAACAAACTAAGACAGTAGGTGAATCACAAACAAAAACTTCTGATTGGCTTCATGAGAAAGGCAGGCAAGCAATCTGCGTAGGCTTTCCCACAGTCTGCGTAGGCTTTCCCACAATCTGTGTAGGCTTTCCCTTCTGGGGTTTGTTGATTGACTTCACCACTTCTCTGGGTGAGTCTGTGAGGTCCAGGGGAAGGGGAGATTTCTTTCCTTACACAAAAGCTAACACGTAAAAGATCCCAAGAAATGACAGCAGCATTTCCACAGCCCTTTGGTATTTACCTGTCAATAAAACGCCCCCGATGGTGCGCCGAATAATGATTCTGTGGTTTCTACAAAACTCACAAATCAGATCATACTTCCTTTCCAAACACCTGCAACACAAAAGCCAAAGACGCACAGAGTAAGCACCCAAACATGAGATAGCTGGTGTGCATAGCCTGGGTTAGAGGCTTCGCAAACAACACAAACAGGTTTCTGAAGCTGTGTCTCAAAGCAGAAAGGGTACAGTCATCTTAGATGGACACTGGCCACAATGTGGATTAACTACTGAATGAGTGTGCCATGCTCTGAGGGAGAGAACAGAATGGTGATGGGTAACCATTATAAACCATCAGGGATATTACCAATAAACCCCAGAAAGGGCAAAGGCGGGGCTTCTGATTAGAAGATACACAATGATGCCATTACTGTGGGAAATGTTCATGCTTAGAAGTACATGTGAAAACGTGTGCTGAAAATATGAAATACCACTCTAGAAGATACTAGGTGAATCAAAGTGTGGTATAGACTAAGTTTCTCCGGGTCTAGTTCAGGATAAGCCAGTAACACCAGTTGTCCTTGGTGGAGGAGATGGTGTTTTGTTTCTGGAGTAGCCATGGTAAAGAGCCACTTTTGAGAGCCTCCATCCGCTGTGCACCGACTTTACTAGATCTTCTAGCAGCAGAGAAAGCGTTCATTACAGGTATCAGGCCCTATAAAGCATAGACACTTGCTTCATTTGGTTGTCTAGGCTGAACCATTCTCAGCCCACTGGTGATTGCTTCAGTGCCGTGAACATCAGTGACCCCCGAGGACATGTGACTCCTCGGGAGACTTTTGCAGCCCCTGGATCAGAGCCTTGTGGAGTAAACAAAGGATGAAACTTGGCAAATGTTCCCGATGGTGTCCATGGATCAAGCTCTCTAGGCCCAATTCTGACTGGTGTGAGAGACATTATTCTGAGCAGAAGAACAAAAACTCTTCAGGAGCTTGAGAGGTCGGTGGTGAGGAGCACACGCTACTCTTGAAGAGGACCTGGGGGTGGGTCCCTGCTGGCACCCACACCATGGCTCATGATCATCCATAGCGCCAGCTCCAGGGCATCCGGCGGCCTCTTCTGGCCTCCACCGGCACCAGGTACATACACGGGGCACAGACATGCACACAGGTGAAGCACCCATACACTAAAAAATAGAGAAATCTTTGAAAAGTTCTTTAGAGATATAGATATAGAAATATAGAAAAAGTTCTTTATTTAAATAAAATTTTACGTGGGAATTTAGAAAATGGACCCACGTATTCTGATCTGGTGTCAGACTGAAGTTCCAGACCAAGTGGACTGACTTTGGGTAGGTCACATCTTCAAACTTCATCTTCCTAACCCCAAATCAAGATAATCATGCTGCCTCAAACAGATATGGTGGCTCACACCCATAACCCTAGCATTTGAGAGCAGGCAAGAGGATGGTAAGGGCAAATTCAAGGCCATACCTGCTGTCTCCCCTGTCTTAGGTGATTATAAAAACTTGAACTAATTCAAGGCTACAAGGTAAGAAAGGCAATAGTTTAAAATGTTTCATTACATTTCTTGATTTCGTGTGTATACGTGTGCCACCTGTATGCCACAGAGCAACTGGGGAAGACTGAGGGCACCTCCTCTCCTTCCAAAAGGCGGGTCCTGGGGGCTGCAGCCAGATCACCAGGCTTGGCAGCAAGTGCCCTTACCCACTGAGCCATCTCCCTGAGCTAGTTTTTTGAGGATTAATGCGAGCTTTGAGAAATCTATTGCTACTGATTATTGTGAAGATGAACTGACTCCTGATGTATGGATGGGGGCCATTAGTTAGTAATTTATACCTTTAATGAGAAGACTGTCCTGAGTAAATATAAAAATAAGGACTGGGTTCCTAGAGCCACATTTTTTTGAACTGATCATGTCCATCACCCCAAGAGGCCATTAATTTTATCCAAGTGGTGCTGGGTGGGTGGGACTAGAGGTGCTGATAATTTCGAATGAAGCATAGTAAAATTTAATTTAGAAGAGAATAAAACAAAAAAGACAAAACAGAATAAGACACACAGGGAGTAGATGTGGCTATGTCCCTGGCTTAAGAACTGTACCCTTTTTGATGTTCATCTTGGTCATCTTCTTCCATGTCTTCTTTGTTTCCTAGAGACTCCTGCTCAATCGTGATCTGCCTGTCACCCTGGAGATCAAACATAGAGCAGAGAGAATAATGAGAATCCCGGCACCATGGACCCCAGACTCCTTTGCTCAGTATTCAGGCAAAGAATGTTCAATGGTCCTTTTAAAATTATTATGCAAGAAATGGCTCTCCTCATCTACTGCATGGGCACCTTTCCCCTTTATAATCATATGGAATTTGGGGTCATACTTATGTTCTTTCCTCCCAGAGGAGCCTCTGGTACCCCCACCCCCATCACCACCTTTTTTTGTTTTTTGAAAAGGGAGCATGTTTGTAGTTCTGATTTTGTTCCCGTTTCTGCTGTAATCATTCAACCCCAGACACCAGCTCTGGTTTTGGGAAGGGCTAAATGAAGCTAACCACAAAAGCTGTGTGATTCTCCCTTTATGCTGAGCTGACTCATTTCCAGAGTCCAGAAACCAAACCAAGGCTTTGCTTGCAGATATGAGCAGCTGCCTTATGCTTCAAGAGCTGACAGACTCCTCTTGGGACTCACAGGAGTGTTGCCTTCGCCCTAACGATTTAAGGGTAACATGCACCCAAGTTTGTGGACAGTTTTTCCAGGGACAGTATGAACTTTCTCCCAAATATCCATGGCCTATTCTGTTCCCAGAATAGCTCCCTCTCTCTATTCCACAATAATTCTTCAGCTGGTGAAGCCGGTCACTGTATGTAGCTGGGGAACGTTCAGGTGGACTAGCTGCATTACAGCCTGTAAGCCACTCTAACAAATCCTATCTATCTGTCAATCATCTGTCTGTCTGTCTGTCTATCTACACACACACTCTCATTTTGTGAGTTTTATTCCTATAGAGAACCCAGGCTAATACATGGGTCATTTTCTGGAGGGCTCAACCTATGTTTGGATAAGATCTTCACTGTTGTAGTATTGTACAGAATGATTTCAGTGCCCTAAAACTCCTGCTGCTCACCCCCACTTTCTCCTCAAGTCCCGGAAACCACTATCTCTTCACTCCTCCATTGTTTTGCCTCGGCCAGGATGATAACACTGGGGTGTGGTGTCCCCGTCTTAGACTGACTCCTCTCACTCCGCGTAAGCATTTGCAGCTCCGCTAGTTCTTCCCATCACCCCATCATTTGTTTTCAGTACTGAAAAACATCACATCACCCATTTTACGGATGGGCATCTGGGCTGCTTCCAAGGTTTGCCCATGATGAACAAAAGCCGCTGCAAGCATCTGTGTGGTGGTCTCATGTGGACTTGTTTGTTTGCCGGAGGACACACAGTGGCACAAACACGGCACAATATATTAAATGAGATAAGCAGTAAATAAGATGGACAGTGTGATCCCCATGGAGACGTGCACGGACGCGCATTTGCATAAACACAGGCTATGCACCAGTTCTTTCCCCTTGGATGGAGAAAACAGCTTTCACCATCCGGTTTTCTGCAATATCTCCCCGTTTCAGGGACTCAGGACTACTTTTCAACGGGTGTTCCATATGAGCAATTGCTTTTGTCTCAGCAACGGAAGAAATTCTACCTGAAGCTGCTAACAGAGGTCCTTGCCAGATGTGGTGTCCATGCCTGCCAACCTACTTGGGATGCATGCTGAAGTAAGAGGTTCAGGAGTTCAAGGTTACCCTCTGCTGCATACTGAGTTTGAAGGCAGCTTGGGTCACATGAACATGAGACCCGTCCCCCCCAAAACAAACAACAATAAAATAAAAACAATAAATCTCGATCTAAAACAAAGAGATGCATGCCAACTAAAGTCCTTAAGAGACTCTTGGGCTCCATGGAACCAAGGGAGGACATCCCACGGGCCTCCTTCACCTTAACATTCAAGTGCTTTGCTTTTTCTGCCAGGAGGTCTCATGCCAGGCTGGCCCTGCTCCTGCCTCTGCCCCCTAAGTAGCTGGGGCTACAAGGATGACTGTGCCCGCTGGCCTGAGAGTGGGCTTTGTGCCTCGGGCTGGTTCTCCTTTGAAGGAACTCTGAGGCCGTCTGTAAAAGTGAAGCCTTGCTTTAGAGTACGTGTGCTTTCTGGGTGACTGCCTTAGACACACTAACTACACTTCATTCACAGGTGGCGGAGTATCACCATGGCAACAATTCCTCAACCATCCTCCATACCTGCCTTACCTGCTTGGCATTTCCTTGTTCCCCGCTCTGTACGGATCTGCTCCTGACTGCGCTGTTTCCTGGTGTGTTCTGCTCTTCAAAGTCTTCATTCTAAGAAAAAAGTAGAGTGAAAAAAAAACCACAGAGTCAGAGCCCAAACACAATTCTCTTCCATGACCATTCCAGGAAGGGTTGTGAAAAGCGGCAGGAGGCTTTGGTGTTCCCGTGAGGTACCTGATTCAAGGAACTATGGGCTCATAAGGAAACGGATGGATTTTGCTTTATTTTGCTCTGATGTGAAAGATCCATGTGCTTCACACTGAGGAAGTACTGCAACTTCCCACCGTTGGCCCTGACTGCAGAGGTTGTGGGGAAAAGGGAACACTTCTGCATTGCTGGTGGGAATGCAAGCTGGTACAACCCCTTTGGATGTCACTGTGGCGATTTCTCAGAAAATTAGGAAACAACCGTCCTCAAGACCCAGTAATACCACTTTTAGGTATATATCTGAAGGATGCTCAATTGTGCCACAAGGACATGGGCTCAACTGTGTTCATAGCAGCTTTGTTTGTCATAGCCACAACCTGGAAACAACCTAAATGCCCCTCGGTCAAAAAATGGATAAGAAAAATGTGGTACATTTACCCAATGGAGTACTACACAGCAGAAAAAAATAACGACAGCTTGAATTTTGCAGGAAAATGGATGGAGCTAGAAAACATTATTTTGAGTGTGGTAACCCAGACACAGAAAGACAATTATCACATGTACTCACTCATAGGTGGTTTTTAAACATAAAGCAAAGAAAACCAGCCTACAAACCACAATCCCAGAGAACTTAGACAACAAAGCAGACACTAAGAGAGACTTACATAGATATAATCTACATGGGAAGTAGAAAGTATAAAAAGACAAGATCTCCTGAGTAAATTGGAAGCATGGGGAACTTGGGGGAGGGTTTAAGGGGGAAGGGGGAGGGAAGAAGCAGGGAGGGGAGCAGAGAAAAATGTAGAGCTCAATAAATATCAATAAAATAACCCTCCCCAAATAATCTCTCTCCCTCCCTCCCTCTCTTTCTTCTTCTTCCTCCTCCTTGTTTTTTGAGATCTGTTCCCACTGTATGGCCCTGGCTGGCCTGCAACTTGCCTTGCAGATCAGGTTGACCTTGAACTCAGAGATCCTCCTGCCTCTCTCTTGAGTGCTGGGATCAAAGGCGTGCGCCACCACTGCTCCCATCTTTAAATTCTTATAAGGAGGCTAAGACCCCAAGAGGGAGTGCCAATTTCCCTTTAACATGTGGCACCTCTGGTGGGCCCTCAGGAATTCCTGGCAGTGGTTTGGGAGGAAATGAAATGACGTATATAAAGAATGGGGAGGGGCCGTTGCACTGAGAATCCTCTGGGGACTCTACTATTCTGCAGTCATGGATTCTTACATTTTCCTTAACATTGAGTTGAGAACAACAGATCCCAGGATCCTGAACTACATGCGTGCATAAAATCAGGGTCCCTAATTTAAAGGTGGAATAAGTGGGGAATGGAGGGGAAGACTTCAACGTGGGCCTGACCCCTAACCCTAAGACCAAGGAGAGAGCATTCTCTCAATACACTAACTTTCTCTGGACCTTGGGGTTTTGTCTGCTTGGAGTTTTGTTGCCATTGTTCCCTTTTATTTTCAACTTTGTGTGACACTCCGTGGATCGTATCGTTCTAAACGTCAATTTCTGGTTCTTTCTAGAACCTGGAGATTTTCTCCTTGGAGGAGCTTCCGTTTTTCTTTCCTTTTAAAGCTTCAGCCTTTGGATGCTGACCGCTCCTGCCACCTGCTGGCCGCACCGGGAATCTTTGCTGACGGGACGAGACTGTGGTTTAAGTCAATGATAACGGAAGTGTGTCCTGGTGTCTGGGGCGGGCGTGTGCTGTTCTGCATGCTCACAAAGTGAACCCTGACTGGGCCTTCCCTCGTGTGCTGGGATTGTTCTGTCCAATGGATTCACACCTCGGTCTTCAAATTTCCAGGAAGAAAATCTCCTCCCACTTGAGGGTTTAAAACAGAAATAAGGGGTCACTGTGGGCGTAGGTGGGTGAGCGGAAAGTGACCAGCTTTCTCTTCCTCTTCAAGGTGGAACTGTGGGTCTGTAATGCAGGCTTCTAGTCACTTTTAGCTACCATTTCTTTCTGTCATTGACTATTGACACCTTTGTCCTTCATAGCTGTAAGCATGCCTGTTCTCAGGGAACACAGTGTCTTCCAGGACACTGGGTGGGGACGCTGTGGGAATCACATACATGTCTCAAAGAAATGAAGTGGGGGCTGAAAACACTCATACATATAAATAAAAATTAAAAATGTATTTAAGATATCAAGATATTGACGATTTAATATCATTAAACATATTTAATGATATATTAAAACATATTTCTGTAGAGCATATATACATCTGTATTAACAGTTGTACTGTCTGGTTTTGTGTATCAACCTGGCACAAGCTAGAATCATCAGACAAAGGAGCCTCGTTGAGGAAATACTGCCATGAGATCCAGCTGTAAGGCATTTTCTCAGTTAGTGGTCAATAGGGGAGGGCCCAGCTCATGATGGGTGATACTATCCCTGGCCAGGTGATCCTGGGTTCCATAAGAAAGCAGGCTGAGCAAGCCATGAGGAGCAAGCCAGTAAGCAGCACCATCTGTGGCTTCTGCATCAGCTCCTGCCTTCAGGATTCTGCCCTGACCCTGTCCTGACTTCCTTCAGTGATGAACAGTGATGTGGAAGTGTAATAAACCCTTTCCTCTCCAAGTCACCTTTTGGTCATGGTGTTTCATTGCAGCAATAAAAACCCTAACTAAGAGAACAGTTAGAAATAAAAAGGAACAATGACAACAAAACTCCAAGCAGACAAAACCCCAAGGTCCAGGGGAAAGTTAGTGTATGGAGGGAATGCTCTCCCCTGGTCCTAGGGAATGAGCTGCGCTTCCCTCTGGCCCACGTTGACGTCTTTCCCTCCTATCCCCCGCTTACTGCATCCTTACTTGAAGAAACATTTACTTAAAATGTTTTCTGGGAATGGCACACACCTTTAAACCCAGCAGGGAGACAGAGGCAGGTGGAGACCTGTGAGTTCAGGGCCAGCCCGTGCTCCATAGTGAGTTCCAGGACAGCCAGGACTACATAGTTAGATTCTATTTCAAAAATTTATCGATTATCTTTATGAGTGCTTTGCTTCATGTATGTATGTGCATCATGTGTGTATGCAGTGCTCATGGCGGCCAGAAGAGGGCCTCAGATCCACGGAACTGGAGGTGCTGGGAACCGAATGGTCCTTCTGCAAGAGCCAAGGCTCTTAACCTCTGAGTCATGTCCACAGCCCCTAAGAAACAACCGTAAGTGGATACAGCTGTGCACAAAGGAACCCTTTTACTTTACTTTTACATAGTGGGGCATCTTGGTTTTGTCTCTGGAGCTACCCACACTACAGTCTGGAAAGTACATTAGGAGTGTGCGAATGTGTCCAGGGGTAGAGGCTTCCGCCCTGGGGAAACAGCAAGGGAACGGTTTGAACATTCTTCTTAGCTGTTTAAAATCCTGTTTCATAATTTCTCTGACAGGATTGCTTTTCCCCACTGGCATTCATAAGCCCTAGTTATGTTTGTATGAACGGCATGGCTTCCAGCACCAGCGTGTTGCTGGGCAGTGTCCACTTGGGGGCTCCACTCCCAGAGCTGTCGGGATAGTGACTCCAAAGCTCCACTTCAGC
>PVIU01003868.1:0-136925 GCA_004026605.1 Ondatra zibethicus | reverse complement strand
CTTTCTGTGTCTGGGTTACTTCACTCAAAATAATGCTTTCTAGTTCCATCCATTTTCCTGCAAAATTTAGGCTGTCGTTATTTTTTTCTGCTATGTAGTACTCCATTGTGTAAATGTACCACATTTTTTTTATCCATTCTTCGATTGAGGGGCATTTAGGTTGTTTCCAGTTTCTGGCTATGACAAATAAAGCTGCTATGAACATAGTTGAGCACATGTCCTTGTGGCACAATTGAGCATCTTTTGGGTATATACCCAAAAGTGGTATTACTGGGTCTTGAGGAAGGTTGTTTCCTAATTTTCTGAGAAATCACCACACTGACATCCATAGGGGTTGTACCAGCTTGCATTCCCACCAGCAATGCAGAAGTGTTCCCTTTTCTCCACAGCAGAGGTAGTTATCTTTGATAACTGTGATGGTTTGAATAAGAATGGCCACCATATGCTGTATTTGAATGCTTAGGGAGTGCCGCTATTTGAAAGGATTAGGAGTTAAGGCCTTGGAGTGTGCCTGGCTTCATTAGGGTAGGTGTGAGCTTGTGTGTCACTGCGGGTGGGCTTTGAGGTTTCAGAAACCCTTGCCAGGCCCATGTCTCTCTCTTCCTGCTGCCTTCGGTCCTGATGTAGAACTCTCAGCCTCATCTGCCTGCACACCACCATGCTCCCTGCCAGGAGGATAATGGACTAAACCTCTGAACTGTAAGCTGCCTCAATTAAATGCTTTGTTTAATAAGAGTTGCCATAGCCATGGTGTCTTTCCATAGCAACAGAACACTGACTAAGACAATTTCATAGCAAATTCAAGGGCAGCCTGAGCTACAAAAGACCCTCTCTCAGATAGGTGGGGGCAGGATTGGAGTAGAGGACCTTGATGAGTAAGTAATGAAAATACACAGAATATTTTCAAGTACAGGACCATTACTGATTAAGTGTACATTTGGGAAGGAAGAATAGAGGGAGCTATTAGCAGGAGTTTACGGGCAGCCTTGGCTACATAGTGAGTTTGAGGCCAGCCTGGGCTACATGAGACCCTGATTAAAAGAAGAAGGGGGTGTTGTCGGAGAGACAGCTCAGTGGTTGAGAGCTCTGCTGCTCTTCCAGAGGACCCACATGGCTGCTCACCATCTGTAACTCCATTTCCAGAGGATCCAACGCCACCTTCTGGTCTCCGAGGACACTGCATGGAAGTGGCACACAGATGCAGGGGCAGGCAGTACATCCATATACATAAAAAATAAAAATTAAAAACAAAAGAATCAGTCTATCTTTGTACTATACAAAGTCACCCCCATCAGCCCAGCCCAGTCCCCGTATTTGGCCAGAAGAATACGCTTTGTTTCCTAACCGCTCGTCTCAGTCAGCCAGGGCGACTTGCTCCCTGGGGACTGTCAGTGATGTCTTTAGACATTTTGGTTGTCACACCTGACCCTAGTGGCACTGCACCGGGTCAGATACCACATACCAGAGTTGCTGCTAAGCCTCCCACAGCGGGACGAAGAACCCTCTCTCGGATGTAGGTGAGCTGGCAGTGAGCCGCTGGAACGCGAGGCAGGCAGCTTGGTTCTCATCCCTTTTGGAATGAGCAGCAGTGGCGGAATGGGCACTGTGGATCCACAGTGGCAGCGGCTTCATTCTGTATTGTACCTTATTGACTGGCACCGGTTTGATAACAGAGTCCACCGCCTCTTTATGGGCCTGTCAACCTACCCTCATAGAAGGAGGGATAATTCTGATAATTCTGAGATTCCAGCCACTCACTTCCCCCTTGGCTCCTTCTGGGCTGCTTGTGCTCAGGCAGAAGGCTAATGGAGGAGTGGAGAGGACTCCATCTACACAGCTGTGGAGGCCTTGTCACCCATGCTGGGCTGACTCAGCTATCACTGGTGCCCCATCTGGGTACAATGGCCATTTGTCCCTATCTTCCTGGGAACAGTTCACATTCCATCCCCAGCATAAACTTGATACAGTGACACACACCTGTAATGTTCCAGTCTGTTCTGAGATTTGCTGATTTCCCTGGATACCTCTCACTAACTGTATATTAAATATACACTAGGTATATGTTGTGGAGGAGTCACCAGAGAAGACTGCTTAGACATGGGTAAGCCAATAGAACTCTTTATTAGCCAGCGGGCGGCTATGCTGGGTGTTCAGGAGTTTTTCTCAGGGCTTTTAAATACAAAAACCATGTTCTGGGTCGACATCCTTCAGTTAACAGGAACAGTTAGCAGAAGCAGAACTACAGAAGCCAGAAAGAAAGGTCAGTACATTAGAGATGTTCCCAGAACTATGGACTTTGATGGATTAGGCCTTTGTTTTAGTTTTGGCTGGTGGTGCTGTCTATGTGTTGAATTTTATAATCTGAATGGTACTTCCACCATGGAGTCAGTTGTGCTAAGGTCTGGGGCCCTGTAACACATTAATAAGCTTCTTATTTTTTTCTCATTTGTTTCAAATCTTTCTAAAATAAAAGCTCAAGAATAGGAATAGGAACGTTTGTTTAATTCTTCCTCTTTAAGAATTACAGGGGACCAGAGAAATGGTCCAACACGAGAAACCATGTCTTGAAGAAAGAAAGGGGCTAGAGAGATGGCTCAGAGGTTAAGAGCATTGCCTGCTCTTCCAAAAGTTCCGAGTTCAATTCCCAGCAACCACATGGTGGCTCACAACCATCTGTAATGAGGTCTGGTGCCCTCTTCTGGCCTGCAGACATACACACAGACAGAATTTTGTATACATAATAAATAAATAAATATTTTTTAAAAAGAAAGAAGAAAGAACATTTATTAAGGGAGCTGGAGAGATGCTTCAGTGGTTAAGAGAACTAGCTGCTCTTCCAAAGGACCAAGGTTTGATTCCTAGCACGCACATGGCAGCTCACAACCATCTCTAATTCCAATTTCGGCTGGGTGGTGGTGGCTCACACCTTTAATCCCAGCACTCAGGAGGCAGAGGCAGGTGGATCTCTGTGAGTTCGAGGCCAGCCTTGTCTACAAGAGCTAGTTTCAGGACAAGCTCCAAAAAAAAAAAAAACTACAGAGAAACCCTATCTCAAAAAAAAATCTAATTCCAAGGAATCCAACATTCTTATTTGGTCCCCATGAGCACATACATATGCATAAATTAACACACATATAAATAAAAACTATATATATATAATATATGTGTGTATTTTATATATGTGTTATATATATTTTATATATATATATATATATATATATATATATATATATATATATATAAAATCATGATGGGGTACCATATAGTGACAGGGCAAGACAGTGCAGAGATTCTTCCTGCTTATATTCTTGATGAAGTCATTTGAGGTTTGATCTCCTTGATGGGAAGCCCCATGGAAAATTACCCAACTCTAGTCTAGGAACCTGCGGTCAAGATGTTCCAGCTAACTTAGGTTTTGTTAAACTGTTTGTCTATGAAAAACCTCTCCCTGTAGCTGCTCATGAGACACCAGAATGTGGTTTTGCCTTTAAAAGTACCTTACTTTAAACTCTCAGCTCTACACTTGGGTTCTGAATAAGTGCAGTACAAGCTGACTGTCTGTTATTTATTGAGTGCGTTGGTGTTTTGCCTGCAGTATGTCCCTGTGAGGATCCAGTTATGAACTGCAGTGTAGGTTCTGAGAATTGAACCCAGGTCCTCTGGAAGAGCAGTCAGGGTTCTTGGCCACGAGCCATCTCTCCAGCTCCAGGAATACAGACTTTCAATTGGTTGTAAACTGTGTCTGAATGGTTGTGGTGGTTTGAAGAACATGGCCCCGACAGGGAGTGGCACCATTAGGAGTGTGGCTTTGTTGGAGGAAGTGTGTCACTGTGAGGGTGGGCTTTGAGGTCTCCTTTGCTCAAGCTCTGCTCAGTGTGACACACAGTTGCTTCTGCTGCCTGTGAATCAAGGTCTAGAACTCTCAACTCCTCCAGCACCATGTCTACTTGTAAGCCACCATTGCCACCCACCATAGTGATGATGGGCTAAACCTCTGAACTGTAAGCCAGCCCCAATTAAATGTTTTCCTTTATAAGAGTTGCTGTGGTCATGGTGTCTCTTCACAGCAATAGAAACCCTAACTATCTTCTCAGGTGGACTCCCCAAAATACTATTCCATTCTTAATAAACTTAAAACATATTACTTTTATTAGGTATCTGTCATCATCTAGAAAGATCCTGTGTGTGTGTGTGTGGTTGTGTGTGTGTGTGCCTGTGTTAGGATACATGTATGCACACGCATATGTCATGGCCAGGTCAACCTCAGCTGTTGTAATTTCGGAGCTGTCACCTGATTTTTGTTTGTTTGTTTTGTTTTTTTTTTTTCTGAGACAAGGTTTTTCTGTGTAATTCTGACTGTCCTGGAGTTGGCTATGTAACTCAGGCAGGCTTTGAACCTGGAGATCTGCCTGCCTTTGCTTCCTGCATGTGGCTGGAAGTTTTCTCTGTCCTGCTGGTCCCCCTGAACCGGTTTCTCTCCACCTGCCTGTTCCCAAGCCACTTATGAAATAACCATTCTGAGACTTAATATTAATTACATGATCTTTGCCCTATTAGACCAGCTTCTTATTAATTCTTACATCTTAAATTAACCCATTTCTATTATTTTGTATTTTACCGTGAGGCTCATGGTTTGTTATTTCTTTCTTCTTGGGTGACTACACAGCTTCTGCCCGACTCTGCCTTCTTCCTGCATTGTTTAGTTTTCCTACCTACCTATTCTGCCCTGCCATAGGTCAAAACAGCTTCTTTATTCACCAATGGTAATAAAACATATTCATGGCCAGGCAGTGGTGGTGCAGGCCTTTAATCCCAGCACTCAGGAGGCAGAGGTGGGCAGACCTCTGTGAGTTCGAGGCCAGCCTGGTCTACAAGAGCTAGTTCTGGGACAGGCTCCAAAGCTACAGAGAAATTATTCATAACATACAGAGGGGAATCCCACATCACCAGAGTGCTAGGATTAAAGGTGTGCAACACCCCCTCCACCCTACTCCCTCTCTGGCTTTTTAGTCACCTGATTTCTTTCTTTGTTTTTGTTTGTTTGTTTTTTGCTTTCAAGACAGGGTTTCTCTGTGTTCTCTGGCTGTCCTGGAACTCACTCCATAGACCAGACTGGCCTCCAACTAACAGAGATCCGCCTGCCTCTGCCTCCCGAGTGCTGGGATTAAAGGCGTGCACCACCACCGCCCAGCTAGTCACCTGGTTTCTTAGAACGGTCTGGCTGATGAGGTGGGGCTGGCTAGCAACCCTAGGGAGCTTCCTGTCTCCTCTCTCCAGGACTGGAGTTACAAATGCAGGCCACCACATCCAGACTTTCACAGGGCTGCTGGGAACCAAATTCAGGTCCTCATGCTTGACTGGCCAGTGCATCACCAACTGAGCCATTTCTTGTGTTTTTTAATATTCAGAATTTATATTAGATTTCTTATTTTTGTTATTGAACCATCCTCAGATATCTGCAGTAAGTACTTCTCACTATGATCTATTATTCTTTCAATATATTATAACAATCACTTGCTTGTTTTTGATATAAGATTTGAAGTTAAGTCTGTGGAGACAGCTCAGTTGATAAACTGCTTATATCACACAAACATGAGAACCTGTGTTCGATACCCAGCATCCATGTAAAACGTCATGTGTGATGGTACATACTTGAATCCCAACTCTGAGGAGGTAGAAAAAAAGCAAAGGACCGCTTGGAAATCTGTGGAGGCCGAAAAATGCAGGCCCATTTCCACCTTGTCTGCTGGTCAGAGAGTTTGGAGACTACAGGCTTAACTGCACCTTCCAACTCAGGAGTTGAGATGGTTGCCTGGCTCTTTGGAAGTTAAGATAGCTCGGTGCCATCCTGACGGGTGGTCAGGATATGCAGGTGTGCTTCTGCTCCTTCTGTCGTAACTGTGAGGTCACCTAGGGAAGGGCACCTCACTACCTAGACAACAGAATGCTAATGATTGGATGTCTCAGAGTTGACTGTGTGAGGTAACCTTTTGTATCATGTTAATAAAGTCTCTTGTTACCTTCTCCCGTAGCTTACATTGAGTACAAAAGCTGTGGAAAAATAAACACGGGGGCTGGAGAGATGGCTCAGTGGTTAAGAGCACTGACTACTCTTCCAGAGGTCCTGAGTTCAATTCCCAGCAACCACATGGTGGCTCACAACCATCTGTAATGAGATCTGGTGCTCTCTTCTGGCCTGCAGGCACACATGGAAGGAATGTTGTATACATAATAAATAAATAAATCTTAAAAAAAAAAAGAGAAAGAAACACGAGTGATTTCAGGGACCAAGTAATCCCTGAAATGCCCTCCCAGTACTTTCTATGCTTTCTGTCTTATTATTTTTATGTGTCTGCATATTCTTTAGTTATATTTCTTTAATTCCCATGCCCCTACCCTGGTAAGAAGTATTTTTGTCAAGGCAGGTCCTTGGCAGAAATCTTTGCCAGCCTAGCCTGATCAGCAGGCCCCAGGTTCCCACAAGAGACCCTATCTCAAAAAAACAGTGTATATGGCTCCTGAGAAACCACACCCATGGTTGACTCCTGACCTCCATATGCACTCATATGTATTGCACACTGACACACACACACATACACACTGATTGGAAGTCCCTCGCCTGACAGTTACCCTGGCTTGGACTCCAACTCCCAGCCTGCCAAGCGCTGACCCCTCCCAGGGGACGGTCAGGACCACTCCCCCAGGATATTTAGGCTTGTGCCGGTAAAGAACACGTGGTTTGGGTTTGCATGTGTGTGCTCTGTCTTTTCCCTGCCATGCCCCCGGGACCACCATTTGACGTGTTTTAATCTGGTCTGATTGGATTTCTTTGCGCCAGCGGAGCGGCTCGTCTTGGGAAATATTCCTAACACATATATATTCACAGACAGAGAAATATGAAGCCATAATTAAGAAAGATTCATTTTTAGCATCCAGTTTATTAGTTGTGTTTGAGACTGGGTTGCACACAGCCCCAGCCAGACATCACATGTAGCTGAAGGCGACATTGAACACATAGAATTATAGGCATGTACCATTATGCCTGGATTATTGTTTTTCAACAGATAATTTTTAAGATTGAGGGGGCATCTTTTAAGTAACAACAACAACAAAAATAATCACAAAGTTATCAACTATTTATAATTACAAAGGACTAAGAGATATCAAGAGTGTAACTGTAGGGCTGGCAAAATGGCTCCTCCAGTAAAGGAACTGGCTGTACAGCCTGTCAGAACCATTGTTCTATCCCAAAACCCACATAGAGAAGAAGAAGAGAACAGACCCAGGATAACACAGTTCTGGCTGTCCTGGAACTCACTCTGTAGACCAGGCTGGCTCAAACTCACAGAGATCCACCTGCCTCTGCCTCCTGAGTGCTGGGATTAAAGGTGTGTGCCACTACTGTCTGGCCTACACTCACCATTTTTTTTAAGGAGTCTAACTATTAAGCAGAATTGGTTTGCCCACTTCTGTCCAACCCAGTGCTGCCCAGCTTCCCCCAAAGCTGCAAAGAAGCACCGGCTATGAAAACAGAACGAGTGTGCGCCCTCTGTTGGAGAGATAAGAAAACTCACTGCTATGGGCGGGACACTGGCGGGGCACTCCTCCTGCCTCAGAATGCACAGAACTGATTCACAAATGTCTCCTCAGGAACTCAAGTGAGAAACTGTGCAGGACTTGGGAACATACCTTCACTTCCAGACAGGTCCCAGCGCTTTGCAAGGAGCAGGTGAAGCCTATCTTGTTGGCCTTTTTGAAGGCCTGTGCTACCCATGCCAAATATGGGCTGTAATCTCAGCACTTGAGGGGCAGGGCACAAGGATCCGATCATCCTCAACTACCTAGGAAGTTCAAGGCCAGCCTAAGCTATATGACACCCTGTCTTTAAAACCAAATCTACTATTTATGGCCAGCTTGGTCTACCCGTGAGTTCAAAGAGAGCCAGGCATACATAGTGAGTCCTTTTGTAAAAGTAAATAAAATCTATTTCACCCCCTCCCCCCAACCATGACATTCCTATTCTTGTCATGAACAGTAGATATTTTCCCCTGTGATCAAAGGTACCTAATGGGTTGGATGTGGTGGCACATACCTTCAATCCCATCATTTGGGAAGCATAGGCAGGTGGCACTCTGTGAGTTTGAGTTCTTCCTGGTCGCCATAGAAAGTTCCAAGACTACAGAAAGACCCTATCTCAAAACACTCTCCCACCAAATTAAAAAGGTATCCAAATGCATGTTATGTGTTAAATTTATGAATGTGAAATGCCCTGCACACTTTTAAATCCTTGGTTCTCAGCTGTTGAGTTGGCACCTTTCTGGGAAGTGTGTGGGACTTTTGGAACTATGACTTAACCAGCTAGCAGGTCTCCAGGGTAGGCCTTGAAGTTGACCCCACTCCTAATTCCAGGTCAAGCACTTGACTGCCTGATTTGCCAAGGCATGAACAAGCAGAGTTGCATATACACCCCCCCACACCACGGCGAAATCACTTCAGCCACCGTGCCTTCCCATCCGTGATGGACTGGAGCCCCTGAAACATGAAGGTCACAGGGATGTCAAGGTAACTAATACAGTATATGTCTGAGAGTAGAAAAGAAGAGAATCAGGGTTGGGGATGTGGCCCGGCAGTTAAGAGATCAGAGGGAATTGTGTCCTGTGGAGCTGAGTTATGGATGGCAGATGGTTATGAGCCACCCTGTGCGTGGTGGGAACTAAACTCAGGTCCTCTAGCAGAGCAATGTCTTAATTAAGACTATTAAGACAGATAAGCACAAGAACCCTTGCTGCTGGTGGTTGGTTGAAAGAGAATGGCCCCCATAGGTCCAAGTATCTGAATGCTTGGTCTCCAGTTGGTAGAATTGCAGGAAGGATGAGGAGGTGTGGCCTTCTTGGAGGAAGTATGTCATGGAGGGAGGGCAGACTTCGAGGTTTCAAAAGCCCATACCATTCCCAATTAGCTCACTTTCCTCTCTCTCTCTTTCTCTCTCTCTCTCTCTCTCTCTCTCTCTCTGTCTCTCTGTGTGGGGAGGGGGTTGGGGATGTGCACGCATGCGTGTGCCTCATGCCTGTAAGGTCTCAGCTACTGCTGCAGCTTCACACCTGCCCTACCTGCTGCCATGCTCCCCACCATGATGGTCATGAACTTTCACCCTCTGGAACTGTGAGCACCCAAATTAAATGCTTTCTATCATGCTAGAGGACCTGAGTTTAGTCCCTACCACCCACATGGTGGCTCACAGCCATCTGCCATCTGTAACTCAGTTCCAGGGGACACAATTCCCTCTGAGCACCAGGGACATGTATATACGCATACAAAACACCCATAGAAATAAAATGAATAAATCTAAAAAGGTTTTAATTAAAAAATAGAAATTAGGTCAGGCAGTGGTGGAGCACACCTTTAATTCCAGCACTTGGGAGGCAAATATCTAAATTGAAGGTCAGGCTGGTCTTCAGGGCGAGTTCCAGGACTTCTACACAGAGAAACCCTGTCTCGTGATGTGCGATATTTTGATTGCATTCTGACACTCCTGAGAATGCCCAATAAAGTTATACCTTGAATCAGGAGGCAGAGTCAGTGACTAACTGAACAAAATTGTCTAAAGAGAAGCCAGTGATTTGGATAGAGAAGACGCACAGGAAGGAAAGGGCAGCAACTAGAATTTGAGCTCTCTGGAAGAGACTGTCTCTTGCAGTGTCTCCAGACAAAAAGCAAGGTCAGCTAGTTACCACTCAGCCTCTATGAGCTAGCAAGTCACCCCAGCCTTTGACTTCTGAATCTTATTGATAAATAGAATAATAGAGACTTAATTTAAACCTATATATTGCAGCTGCAGAACTGGAAGCCCCACCAAGTCAAGGTCCGAGTGACTGGCAGGGTGCTGACTGAGGGGCCATGGGGAGGCAGACAATTAAAATACCAATAGATTCATGTGCAGCCACAAAGCCAACAGAAAAGCATCAGTCTTGGAAGAAAGAGAGAGAGCGAGCAAATGTTTCCACAAACGAATTTCAGTATTCAACTTTTAACTATCGTAATGCAAGTAATGTTACTATTTTTCTCTGACAAATGGCAATACTTGTGTTATAAACATTAAAAGCTGTTACAGCCTCATAGACAGGAAGTTGAGAACAATTACACTTTATCAGAAATGTTAGATGTCACAATCAGAGGCACTCACTATCTGAATCTGAAGGGAAAGAACAGTCTGGAAGGTTCAAAGAGAGGTCCATTAGGAGACAGACATTTCAGATGGCGTGCTGGGGGTCTGTCTTGAGGGGAAAGAGACAGACCATTCTGTAACAAAAAGAGAATCCATTCCCTGACCTTAGAGGTTTGTGGTGAGAGAAGTGAAGCATTCCACCTGTGCCCCGAGCCTGCCTGCCAGGAGTCACCAGGCAGGAGAAGGCAAAGTTTAACTCAGGGTTGTCTTGGGCCTGGGTATCAGGAGGCTGGGCTTTCAGCTGCAGGGTTAGGGGTAGAGAGACTGCAAGACCCCAGCACACTCTGCCCACCCACTGTGTCCAGAGAGGGACTGCAGGGAGTGTGGCCTGATGCCTGGGAGAGATTTCAGGGCTACAGAGTGAGAGCCTGTCTCGAGAAGAAAAAAGAAAGAGAAGAGAGAATGAACATGAGGCTGGGGTTCAAGTACTCGGGGAGCTAAGGCTGGAAGATTGTGAACTCCAATCCGCCTGAACTATATCGTGAGACTCTGTTTCAGAGAGAGAGAGAACAGAGAAGAAAGGAGAGGGAGGGGAGGGGGAGGAAAACAAAGAATCCTTTAGCTGTTTAAATTTTACTAACAGGCACTTCCAGGAATGCACACTACGCTCCTTACCATCACTTTCCCCCAGACAGATTGTACTTCCAAGTGTATTCCATTTTTAGTACAAATAACCGCTCCCACTGACTTCCTAGGAATTGGGAGGAAGCCAACCGAGGGGAGTGACATGTAAAAGGAGTTCCCACCATATCTTTTACAGTTTAATTTGCATAGATGACAGTTTGGTCTTTCTCGGAGAACAGTAGTTAGATTCCAGACTCTGAAAATGCAGCATTGCTTAGTAATGACTACTGGTATTAGAAATAGGATTTGAAACTCGGAAATTAGAATAGTAGAGCTGGCGGTGGTGGCGCACGCCTTTAATCCCAGCACTCGGGAGGCAGAGACAGGCGGATCTCTGTGAGTTCGAGGCCAGCCTGGGCTAACAGAGCGAGTTCCATGAGAGTTAGGGCTGTTACACAGAGAAATCCTGTCTCAAAAAAAAAAAAAAAGAAGAAAGAAAGAAAAGAAAAAAAGAAAAGGGTTGCTATGATCATGGTGTCTTTTCACAGCAACAAAAACTTTAACTAAGACAGAAGTTGGATGGGGACTGGGGTATTGTTGTGATAGACCTGACCTTGCTTTCATTTGAAAGAATATAATCCCTGGGACTGTGGGGGCCAGCCATGAAAATCTAAGTCTGGGAAGATCACCCAAAGGAAGTTTCTTTAGTTCGAACCATTATCACCTGGGACTCTGGCCTTCGATAAATATAAATAAATAAGAGGCCTGAGTCTCAGTAGTTTACCCTGAAGCAATACCTGGTAGCAGGAAACACCATAAGCTGAGATTACCTGACCGCCACCCAAGAGCAGACCATTCAAAGGAAATGCCTGACGTTCCAACCGCTGTAGATAGGGTCACCTGCCAGCACACCTCACCAGGACACCCCTAGACAAATGTCAGCCAATCTGGGGCACTGAACCTCAGAGACCTCTCACCCCCACCTTTACTACTCTAAAAACCCAACTCTAATTGAGCTCGGGGCTCTCCGGATATTCCAATACATTGGACATGCGGAGAGACCAAGTTTGCAAACTTAATTAAAATAAAGAAAGGCTCTTTGCTTTTACATATGGGACTCGGTCTCCTTTGTTGGCTTTTGTGGGGACCCTTGGATTTGGGCATAATAGGACTGTGGAGTAGAAAAGCAGTTGAGTGCTTTAAGTACTGCTTAATGGGCCATCCTAAGAGCCCACACTTGAGCACGGAAGACAGTGGTGCCGAGCGAGAGCTGATGAGCTGTGGGGAGCCTGGCTCAAGAGGTCCAAGAGGACAAGAATATTAGTATGTGGCCTAGTAGCCATTCTTGTGCTATTTGGGTGAAGAATGTGGCTGCTTTTAGTCCTTGCCCAAAAAGTCTGCCTGAGGCTGAAGTGAAGAGATGTGGATTCATTCTGTTGGCAGAGGGAATCTCAAAACAGCCTAGTGTAGACTGTTGTGTGGTTACTAGTGCTCATGTTTATAGAGATTTATATGAGAAGGAGCAAGCTAAGCAAGTAAAAATACAAAATACACAACATGAGGAGAAAAGGGGCACCAGGAAATGGAATGGAACTAACTCCTGCCTTCAAGGAGACAAACAGATTAAGAAATTGAATAAAGGGAGTGGTGACCTCAGATCCCAACCAGCCAAATTTCCAACTTATGAAAAGGAATTAAAGAAAAGCTTAGAGCCAGGTGTAGTGGTAAAAGACCAGAATAAATCCAGACCCCTAGCAGGAAAAATAGAGCCAAAAATCTAGCAGGAAGAGAAGAGCCAAAAATCTAGGTTAGCCCGTTCAGTGGCTCTGTTCCAGGAACTAGCTGACCATAAAGTTAGATTATAATCTTGAGAATAATCTTGAGAAATGGGGAGTTACCCCCTTGTGATCACCGGTATTTTCGGAATTTTCCAATGACGCCCTCCCTACCCCCTTTGGGTTGTGGTTTCGTTTCTTCCCTTAAATACCGCCTCTCCCAGCTACTCAGGGTTGAACTCCCCCCCCATGGGTTATGAGTCTCAGCCCCACTGCACTGGTTCCTGTCAATAAACCTCGTGTGATTGCAGCAAGGACGGCCTCTCATGAATTCTTGGGGGGTCGTGTTATCCCAAGACTTGAGTGAGAGTCTCCCCACTCCGGGGGTCTTTCAGCACAGGCCTTTAATCTTAGCACTCAGAATGCAGAGGCTGCCAGCTCTTTGAGTTCTCTACTGGCCAGCCTGATCTACAGAGAAAGTTCCAGAACAGCCAAGCTTAGGCAGTGAAGAAAACCATGGAAACCAGAAAGCTGGTGAAGATGTAACTGAATGAGGGTGACTTGTTCCAGCCCTAGCAAACAGCAGAACTTGACAGCTTCCATCATGTGGTTCTGGAGTCAAGGCTAGAAGAAAGAAGCTATAGAATTTGCCTGTGTAACTAAGAAAAACCGCTGAGACCAGGCATGTGTCGGGGGTGTCCCTGAATGAAGGCCCAGAGAGGTCATTGTGTGAAGCTGTGAAGTTGAAGTCTGGATTGTTTGGAGACTCCAAGATGTTAGAGATGCCTGAGTCCTGGGTTACCTGCTGAAGAGAGCTGCTAACAGGGAGTGGAAGCAGCCCAAGAGAAAGAAGTGTGCTGCAGTCAACAAGGCTGAACAGAGTTGGAGATCTGAAGAGCCCTTTAACATCAGACATGGAGATGCAATGTTTGGAGTTTGCCCAACTGGTTTTCAGTCTTGCTTTTGTCAAGTATTTCTCACTGTTCTCCCTTCCCTATAGTAGTAGGGATGGCTTTAGAAAGATTCTCAACCCTTTTGGATCAAGGAGAGAGGGGGGGTCTGGTTGATTCTTAACCACTTCTCTGATCATTCAGTTTATTACCTGATATCTGACTCCCAAGTTTTTATTGATAAAGAATAATTAGATAAACACTTCAATGGGGACTTTGGAAGTTGGACTAAATGTATTTTGCATTATGATATTGTTACAAGTTTATGGGGGCCAGGGAGTAGGATGTGATAGTTGAATATAATTGGCCCTCATAAGCTCATTGGGAATGGCACTATTAGGAGGTGTGGCTTTGTTGGAGTAGGTGTGGCCTTCTTAGAGTGTGTCACTGTGGAGGCGGGCTTTGAGGGCTCATATATGCTCAAGCCACACTCAGTGTCTCAGTTCACTTCCTGTTGCCTCTGGATCAAGACATATTAACTCTCAGCTCTTTGTCCAGCACCATGTCTGCCTGCTTGCCACCATATCCCACTATGATTATAACGTACTAAACCTCTGAAACTATAAGCCTCACCCTGGGGCATGGCTTTCCCACTCTCACAGGTCTGAGACATAGGTCCTTGGCCATGCCCCTGCCAACAATACATATTCACTGTGGACTTCATTCACTCTGCACATTCACTTGAGGCTCCCTCTGCTCCCTACACTACTATTTTAAAATAATTAGACAAAGTAAAATAGAATACATAAAAATGTAATATATGATTTTTTTAAAATAAAGGAACATCACAAATCATTGGCAACAGGACAGGTTCTCAATAATCTGCAGTGTTGGGGTGACTCAAAATTTGTGGTTATGCAGAGACAAGAAGATTGTTCAAAGGATGGCCCTAGTTCTCACAGGGAGCGAACAGGCATCCAGGGTGTCTATAGCCACTGGAGTTCCCTGGAGATGACACATAAGTGCAGGCCATTCGGTACAGCTGCACAGTCAAGGTCACTCGTACATTTGAGCACATTGTACCCAGTGCACTTGGGCACGTGGAGCAATCTCGTGATGGTGGAGAATGGCCCCTGCTTCCTACAGACCTTCCTGTTGTGAATTCCTGTTGTTATCTGCTTGAACCAGATAGCATTTACTGATGTCACTTAAGGAAATGGTTTAAGGCCAGACCACACATTATGCACCCAAACTAATTCCAGATGGTTAATGGGTTAATAAAAGTAAATCAAAACAAGTACCACTAGAACAAAGCAGAATTAACCGACTTCACATCTCTGGAAGATGAGACTCTTTCTGGATAAAACAGGAATAAAACAGTTTACTGGAGAAATATTTTACACCTTCATATAACCCAAATAAGAAGACAAAGATTAGACATAGTACTTACATCTAAAATTATAAAGGACTGAATGTCATTATTACCTTTAAAAATTAGCTGAGTGCAGTAGCAACAGACCTTTAACACCAGCACTCAGGAGACGGAGGTAGCCAAATCTCTGAATCAGAGCCAGCCTGGGCTACAAAGTGAGTTCCAGGGGCAACCAGGGCTACACAAAGAAACCCTGTCTAGAAAAAACAAAAATAGTAATAACTAATGATAATACGTTTAGGGAACATAGAGTCGGCAGCACTTCCTTTCTTCCCAAACACTGGGCTGGTTCCTAGGACCCAAATCACCTGGAAATCCAGCTTTTGACCTCTGTGGGCACCTGCTCTCTGACACAAAATAAATAAAAATAAATTTTTAAAGATTATTTATGGGGCCGGGCAGTGGTGGCACATGCCTTTAATCCCAGCACTCGGGAGGCAGAGGCAGGCGGATCTTTGTGAGTTCGAGGCCAGCCTGGTCTACAAGAGCTAGTTCCAGGACAGGTTCCAAAGCTACAGAGAAACCCTCTCTCGGAAAAAAAAAATTATTTATGGGGTTAGAAAGAACACTGGCTGCTCTTCCAGAAGACCCAGTTTCGATCCCAGCAGCCATATGCCAACTCCAGTTCCTGGGGATACAACGTCCTCTTCTGGCTCCTCAGGCACGTCATGGTGCAGGCAAAGCACTCACAAATCTAAAACAACATTTTTAGAGAATTATGAACTCAGAGCACCTGGCCACATGTCTGCTATCAGAAGAGAGCAGTGGCTGCACACTTGCCGGAGTTCAGCTGCTTTGTACACTTAAACAACCCAGATCCCAACCACAGCTAGGAGTCTTTCCAGGTCCCGCCCTCAATTAGGAGGAGTCTTCCCAGGTCCCGCCCACAGTTAGGCCAACAATTTGCACATTTTAGGAGGAGCCTTTCCACATCAGTTACCGTGATCAAGAGTCCTATTCTCAGATCCTTGTTTTAGGAACTTGGGAGTTAGTGAACATCAGCTATGACATTAATTCATGAGCTAAAACAGGAAAACATCAGCTCCTACAGCCACAAGCAACTCAAGTGGCCTGTAGCCTTCAGAAATGTCAAGGGAGCTGGGTGCGGTGGCCCGAGCCTGTAATCCTAGCACAAGGAAGGTGGAGGCAGAAAGATCAGGAGTTCTAGATTGTCCTTACCTAGATAGCAAATTCAAGGCCAGCCCAGGCTACTTGAGACTCTTGTCTCAAAAACCATAAGGCAAACAAAGCATCAAGATCATGAACACTGGGAAAACACTGAGGAATTGTTTCAGCAGAGGACACTAAAGAGGCCAGTGCTGCTGTACTAAAGGGTGTTACATAATGAACACTCAGAATAAAAACTAGGAAACAGAGAAGTTTGCAAGATGGCTGCTCCTGCTCAAAGTCCTGACCTCAGAATGCACTGACAGAGGCAAGCGTCTGTGTGTAACCAGCAACACTCTGGGAACAGGCAGCCTGCACCAACAAGTGAAACCTCTGACAAGCAAAGCTCCCTCAGAAGAGCCATAAAAACCCAGGCTCCAGCCAGCTCAGCAGATCAGCGTGTCGTGGTGCAGGCAAAACACTCACTCTCCAGCACACCAAGACGAAACCACGCATTCTAGAAACCCTTCCAGTGACCACATCTCCTGCCTCTGACTTGGCTCCGGCCTTGGTGACTGGTGAGTGTCTGGCACCCTCGCTGACCTGGCTAAGCACAACTGAGGCCATGACAGCTAGCTTCCATCAGTCTCAAGGCCCATCAGCTGCAGAGCCAGCACCCAATCACTGTGGATGTGGTGCTTTACTGTGCACTGGGCAATCAGACTAGTGACCTGCTTGCACCACCTCTACCTGATGTCTGTGAGTGATGAACTCTGCGTCGGGAGACAGATGGCATCACTTAGAGATAGAGTGCTGTTAGATTTTTGCTGGGAGTTGTTCCCCCTTTTTGTGTGTGAATAATAAACTGTGCATTTGAAAAAGACACCTGACTGCCTCTCTGTGACACACAAATTATGTCCAAGACACAGAAAATGGTAATGTTTGAGTGGGCCTGAGGGGAAGATGGTATTAACAACATGCTAATACCGTTTTTTAAATGTGTGCGCATGAATGCCAAGTGTGTGCAGGTACCTACAGAGGCCAGAAGGTTTTGGAGTCTCTAAAGATGACATCACCACATGTGGTTGTGAGCCATCTGACATGGGTGCTGGGAACTGAATTCCTACAAGAGCAGGAAGCACTTAGCCACTGGGCCATCTCTCCAGACCAGCAGGACCCTTGATTTGATGGTTGCATTTCATTACCAATGAGAGTGTGCTTGCTGTTTTGTTTTTGTTTTGAGATAAGGGCTTTCTATAGTCAAATCAAACCTTCAGTCTTCCTGACTCAGTTTCTTAGGTGCTACTATTACAAATGTGCAACAACACACAGCTATTTATTTTTTAAAAACACAATTATCCCAGTTGGGGTGTGGTAGAACACACCTTTAATCCCAGCACCCAGGAGGTAAAAGCAGGCAGATGTCTGTGAGTTTGAAGTCAGCCTGGTTTTACAGAGTGAGTTCCAGGACAACACAGTTGGGCTTTGTCTCAAAACAAAACAAGATGAACCAGGCAGTGGTGGTGCACACCTTTAATCCCAGCACTCGGGAGGCAGAGGCAGGCAGATCTCTGTGAGTTCGAGGTCATCGTGATCTACAAGAGCTAGTTCCAGGACAGGCTCCAAAGCTACAGAGAAACCCTGTCTCAAAAAAAAAAAAAAAAAAAAAAAAAAAAAAAAAAAAAAAAAAAAAAAAAAAAAAAAAAAAAAAAAAAAAAAAAGACAAAAAGACATCAATGCCCTGAAAGAAAGTTTGGCAAAAATTTAAGACTATAAAAATTGCAGAATAACTAGCCTACAATCAAATACAATTAAATAACAAAAAATATTAAGGGCTGGAAAGATGAGCCAGCAGTTAAGAGCAGTCAGTGCTCTTACAGAAGACCTGGATTTTGTTTCCGGCACCACATGGCAGTTCAAACTGCTTCAGAGGAACCCTGTCTTGACCTCTGTGGGAATCAAGCACACACATGATATACATGCACATAGCAAAAACACTCATATACATAAAATAGGAATAAATAAATCCAGGCTGGAAAAATGTCTCAGTGATAAAGAGCACTGGTTGCTCTTCCAGAGGACCCAGATTCAATTCCCAGCACCCACATGGCAGCTCACAACCATCTGTAACTCCAGTCCCAAGGGATTCTGATGATGGAGTGCCTCAGTTGTACAACAGGATTCCTATGAGATTACTTTAGCTCAGCCAGTTTGTAATCTATCAGTCAGCTCAGAAAGGAATGTCTGTTGGGAGAGCCTGTCTTCCAAAATACCCTGCCTCACCTTGGGTAAAGAATTTCAGGGAGGAGGAACTGCAACAGTTTCCTCATTCCCAAGCCACTTATGCCTGTCCTAAAAAGGGTGGCAGCCAGCTTTTCCCATTGGCGAACCCTCTCAACTCCCCAAGGGGGAGAGGCTGCTCCTTGCTGTGGGCCACATCCCTCAGTTTCTGGAGGGAGAGAGACTGCTCCTCACTGTGTACACTAATAAACATGGTTCTATCTGTTGAAGGGCAGACTCTGGTCTCTTTCTGCCTCTGTCCCTTTACACTGCCTCAGAAATCTAAAATTTGGTGCTGAAACCTAGGAAGGGCATCCAAAATTCACTGGTGGCCCAAACCCTGCACGCAGGCCTCCCTTGTTCTCATTCATATGCCCAACCTAGACGGGCCACTCTCAGACAGCTGTTTCTTTTACTCTCTGCCTCCACCTTCTCTCCACTCTCTCCTCTCTGTTTCCTCCTGACACAGTTCGACATCCATATGGGAGTTCCAGCCAAAAACACTGGGACATTGTAACTGGGACTTTTTTTTTTTAAAGATTTATTATATATTCAGTGTTCTGCCTGCATGTATCCCTGCAGGGCCAAAGAGGGCACCAAATCTCATTACAGATGGTTGTGAGCACACGTGGTTGCTGGGAATTGAACTCAGGACCTTTGGAAGAGCAGGCAGAGCACTTAACCACTGAGCCATCTCTCCAGCCCAGTAACTGGGACTTAGCTGGGAGGAACACCATTAGGTCTCAAGAGCTCTGGGAGCCTCCATCTCACTGAGAGACTCACTCGCTCAGTAGACACTTTCAATGCCCACTAAGCCTGTAAATCTGGAGACGCCCTACCTACTTTCTAGGACTGTTTGATCAATTCAAAACCCAAGGGACACCTCCAGTGACTGGATTTGATCCGTTTTTACCTTGGTTCCGCACCTGCCATGGGTTCCAAATGGTCCGTGGGAAAGGACACACCCTTAGCTTGTCTGTGGTCTAATCTGAATAAGCTCCATTTGGGAGACCCCCAGACCAGCCACACTTGTTCGGCTCCCAGTCCCAATCTGGCCTCAATACACACTGGACAATGGCGACAGCAGGCTTGAACTGGGAACTTTCAATTTCAATATCTAAGCTGATTTAGAGAACTTCATAAGATGGAATGGAGAATGGTCCAAGGCCCCTCCCCCATATAACGCCCAGTTCATCTTAACCCTTCCCATCCCTGCCACTCAGCTCTTGCAACCATGCCCAAAGCTAGAAGATCCCAAGACAGAATAATCTTTCTGTTCTTGGGATTCCTTTGTCTAGATTCCACACCCTCTCCTGGCCTCTTCAGGCACCAGGCATACACAGGGTGTACCATACATACATACATACACACACACATACATGCATACACACACATAAAATGAAAAGTTTTAAGGAATAAATCTTTTTTATTTTTTAAAAATATTTATTTATTTATTATGTATACAGTATTCTGTCTGTGTGTATGCCTGCAGGCCAGAAGAGGGCACCAGACCCCATTAAAGATGGTTGCGAGCCACCATGTGGTTGCTGGGAATTGAACTCAGGACCTTTGGAAGAGCAGGCCTTTGAAAGATGACCTCTGAGCCATCTTTCCAGCCCCATAAACCTTTTTTAAAAAGTTTTAAAAACCTGCTGAAAATAGTAAGTATATGATAAAGGAAAATGGATTGCACAGAATCAAAGAAGTATAAACTTGTCAGATTAATTTAGAAAATAGAAAGACCAGCTGACCCAGTAGCGAGAGAACCACCAGGCCACTCACTTTGTTTCCCAGTTACCTTTTCCCAGGCATAGACCATGCTGGATCTCTAGCTCGTCACTGAGCCCTTGAAATGTAGTTAATTCAGGCTGAGACATAAAGCCTTCCCAGACTATAAAACTTTGTATGAAAAATAAATTTCAGTAATAATACTTTGCATTGCTTACATGTTAAAATTATACTTGGATTTGTTGAATTAAATAAAATATAAAATTAATTTTAGCAGTTTTTTCCTTAAACCTTATATATATATATATATTTTTTTAAGATTTATCTATTTATTGTGTATACCATAGTCTGCCTGCACGCCAGAAGAGGGCAATAGATCTCATTACAGATGGTTGTAAGCCACCATGTGGTTGCTGAGAATTGAACTCAGGACCTTTAGACAAGCAGGCAGTGCTCTTAACCACTGAGCCATCTCTCCAGCCTAGCAGTTTCTTTCTTTAACACGACTGTTAGAAAATGTTAAACATGTCATGACATGAATTCTAGATAGCATTATATATCTATTCAAGAGTGCCGATTTAAGCTGGGCGGTGGTGATGCATGCCTTTAACCCCAGCATTTGGGAGGCAGAGGCAGGCAGATCTCTGTGAGTTTGAGGCCAGCCTGGTCTACAAGAGCTAGTTTCACGACAGGCTCCAAAGCTACAGTGAAACCCTGTCTCGAAAAACAAAAAACAAACAAAAAAGAGTGCCGATCTAGAACACAGATCGAGCAAAACTATTGTAGTCAATGCAAACATATAATCTCTCTACACTGGGTACAGACTTTTGGACGCTAACACAGCAGTCTCCAGATAGCATCACAATGGATGGGCGTTGCAGTAACACACTGAAGTGCAAAACAGGCAATCAGACCTTCCCTGAAATGAGCAAATTGAAATTTTGGCATCCTGTCAGTCTCCTGGGTACAAGCTGTCAGCTCAACTGTTTCCCTGCCCGCTGTTTCTCTCCTGGCTCAAAAGCTTGGTTCAGACTTTGTTCTTCAAAAGCTAGAGTTATGAATTATTCACCTTGCTGTCTACTGCTCAGATGCCATAAGCAGAGGTGTTCGTGTTTGTTAAATTTGACGCCGTTAATGATAGCTACATGTGTATTTGCCTCCAAAGGGATTTGTGCCGTAATTCTGCATTGTTGCTCTGTTAATCACAAATGACTTGTAAAGATTTAACACACAAAGACTAAAAGAAAAGTAAATTATTCAGTTGTGTGAAGTGAAAACGGTGAGCACATCTGATGTCGAGAAGAGCCTGTTAGCATGACTGCACGTATGTGTTCTGACATCAAGAGTAAAGTCCTAGAGACAGACCACAAAACAACAAACAAGACAAAATGAAAGCAGGTTCACAGAAGGACATGCGTGATGCTTTGGCCTCATGACACAGGCCAAATTAGTATCTGCTCAGTATCCTATGGCTGAGAAAGCAACTTCAATATCAAGTTCACCTGCTAGCAATTATTTTTTAATAGCACAGCAGAGCCAAAGCACTGCTAAACAAACAGTTCCTCTAGATAAAAAAGGGAAAAACAAACAAAACAAACAAAAAACTCTTCTTAAATATTTACTATGTCAAGTTAGGCACGGTGGCACATACCTTTAACACCAGCACAAAGGAAGCAGAATCAGGTGGATCTCTGTGAGTGAGTTCCAGGCCAGCCTGGGTGTTGGGGAATATTATTTTCAGGGGTTACTTTTGTTTATGCTCCATTTGTTTAACTCTGTGAAGCTGGGTTACTGTGACTGTCTAAAACACCTGATGGTCCTAATAAAGAGATGGACAGCCAATTGCGAGGCAGCAACAGGGGTGGGCGGGGCTAGTAGGCAGAGAGGATAAATAGAAGGTGAAATCTGGAAGGAGAGAAAAGAGCAACAACAGAATAAAGAGTGGAGGGCATCAGGGGCGGCCACCCAGCTACACACCAAGCCAGAGAGAAAGAAAAGAGAGTGCACAGAAATAAAGATAAAAGCCCAGAGATAAAAGATAACGTAAGATAAGCTGGCAAGAAACAAGCCAGGCGGCGCTGGGACAGAGGCATGGCGCGCCAGCTGCGGGCTGCAGACTACACTGCGGGCTCCGGCGCTGGCGGGCGTCCGGCGAGGAAAGCCAGGTCTGCACCTTCAGAGGACCACAGTCCAGTTTAAGGGCTCCACACAAAGCCTGACTTCAAGGATCTCTGCAGGACAGTTATACAGCACACATGCAGCCGAGGACAAGAAGGAGGAGGTCCTGCACTCCAGCAGCAGCACTGAGGCTGTGCAGGGTTCTGTCTCTAAACATGAGTTCCAGGCAGAGACAAAGAAACTTTTGGACATTGTGGCCCGTTCCCTGTACTCGGAAAAAGAGGTGTTTATACGAGAGCTCATCTCCAATGCCAGTGATGCCTTGGAAAAACTGCGGCACAAACTAGTGTCTGAAGGCCAGGTGTTGCCAGAAATGGAGATTCACTTTCAGACTGATGCCGAGAAGGGCACCATCACCATCCAGGTACTTCTGTCTTGGCCATCACCTAGCTCCTCCTCAAGAAGCAAGCAGGTTGACCAGACTCAGGAAGGCCTGCATTCCAGATCAGCTGAACTCAAGTGCTGTGCTGAGCACTCTCCCGCACTGAGGACTCTTGCTCTCACTCACTCACCCATGGGAGGAAGCTTAGAGGCACTGGCAGAAGAGAAGGAAATTTACCATTACCCAAAAGGCTGTGGTTTGCCTTTTTATTACTTCAGCGGTCTCTTTTGAAGAGTGAGAGTTGTGGAGGTTTTATTTTCACTGTGGTGCTGGGACTTAACCGGAGCCTGCTATACACTAAGTTCTCTGTCATTCATTTCTGTCTACCCTCAGGTCTAAGTTTATCATTTTTGCTCTCTTTTTAAAGGTGTATTTACTTTTATTTATGTACGTGTGTGCGTGTGCACCAACATGCATTCAGATGATGAGGAGACAGAAGAGGGCAGCATAGAAGGTTTTTTTTCCTTAGCTCTTCCATTAACATCTGCGATACTTGCAAGAGAACTTACATGTATGATGTGATGAGGACTGAAATTTACCCTGTGTCCATGGTTATCAATTCTTCACCGTCTTAAGAATTCTACCCCATGGGGCTGGAGAGATGGCTCAGAGGTTAAGAGCATTGCCTGCTCTTCCAAAGGTCCTGAGTTCAATTCCCAGCAACCACATGGTGGCTCACAACCATCTGTAATGGGGTCTGGTGCCCTCTTCTGGACTGCAGGCATACACACAGACAGAATATTGTATACATAATAAATAAATAAATATTAAAAAAAAATTCTACCCCATTTTGCTGGGACAACTTTATAACAAGTCTCAAAATGAAGCAATCTATTTTCTCCAACTAGTTCTTTTTAAAGATAGTCCAGGTTCTGTGTATTTGTATAAATTTTAGAGTCAGTTTGTCATGTCATATAAGACTTGAGATTTTCATTGGACTGTGGCAGGTCTGCAGGTCAGTCTGGGAAGAAAGCAACAGCAAGTGAAAAGCACGAAGTCTTAGATACAGTTTCTCCTTTATATCAGCCTAACATGAAAGTTTTCTTTAAAGAATCTGTCGAAAGTTCCAGTGTGTCTGGGTGAGATTGCATACACCTATAATAGTTTGTATAGAATACTGAGGAGACTAGGGAGAGCCACAAACCCAAGGCCAACCTGGGCTACATAGTGAGACCCTGTCTCAGAAGCCAAGCTAAGGCCAGGCATAAGCTTCCGTGTGGTTTAACTGGGAGCTGGGTGGTGGGTTCCCCTAAAAGTCAAGAGTAAAAGATCACATAACACCTGGGTTAGTGAGACCCTGTCTCAAAAAAAAAAGAGAGAGAGACTGGAGACTGAAGAGATGGTTCGGAGGTTAAGAGCACTAGCTGCTCTTGCAGAGGATCCAGGTTCAACTCCCACACCGACATGGTAGCTCATAACCAACTTGAGTTCCAGGAAAACCAATGCCCTCTTCTGGCCTTCTTGGGCACTAGGCAAGCACCTGGTGCCCATATACATCTAAAGAAAAGACACAGAATTTGTAAGCATTAAAAAAAATTACTAAGTCAAAAAGAAAAAACTTCTTTCCTGAGAAATGATATGAAAACTTGGGTTTCTCTTCCTAAGCAGGACCAGTTAGAAGCCATGGATCAACTTGGAAAGTGTCCAGAGCCCCTGACTACCCCACTCCCCCACTATAGGCACACTCTGAAACCTAAGAGAAGGATATACTAGATAGTGTTTACTATCAAACTCACCGGAAAGATGACAGAGTGTAGCGCCTGCACTATGGGACAGTTCGCAAGCCGGGCAAGGGGCTGGAGATTGAAACACATACACACACAGACGGAGACACGGGTCATCCTTGAAACAAGAATGCCGACTTTATTGTGCTCCAGGGAAGCTTATATAGGGATCCTTAGCTGACAGCCACGCCCCAGCTCTTGGGATTTCCAGCTGTAAACCCACCAGAAGCCACTCCCCTGCCATCAGGAACTCATGAGGGTCTCATGCTCAGAGCAGCTGCAGGCAGAGGAAAACAAGTTGCTTACTCCATTCACTCCCGCAGGCAAAGGGTCACAGAAAGGGAAGGGTCTGAGGGTCTTCAGCCCCAACAACGGATGTCTGTTCCAGCTTTTGAATCCTGTTCACCAAGAGCAGAATTTCATCTACTGCGCCCCTAAAATAGCATTCTGAAGTGTGGGTTTTAAAAAATAAGAGATAAAAAAGTATAAGCTATAAGTGCAGGCCATACGTGTAGATATGGCAGAACTGTCTCCATACAGTGATAACCCATTGTCCCCTCTGAACTGGCGGGTACCACAGGTCATCTTCTCTCCAAAAGTGAGGAGTTTGTAGGGAAAACACACTTTTAAAAACTTGCAGCAATGAGAACTTGCTGGGCTGTGGCAACACACGCCTTTAACCCTAGCACTCAGGAGGCAGAGGCAGGTGATCTCTGAATTTGAGGCTAGCCTGGGCTACAGAGCAGACCACTCCTCCTCTACCCTAACTCCCCCCAAAAGACAAAGCCTTCTTGCTTTTAGATTTTTTTAAAAAATATTTATTTATTATGTATACAGTGTTCTGTCTGCATGTATGCCTGCAGGCGAGAAGAGGGCACCAGATCTCATTACTGGTGGTTGCTGGGAATTGAGCTCAGGACCTCTGAAGAGCAGTCAGTGCTATCAACCACTGAGCAATCTCTCCAGCCCTGCTTTTAGATTTTTGTTTTAGATTGGTGGATTCACAAAGAAATCATTTTCTTGCCTTCTTTCCCCCATCATTTAAATAACTAAATTCTTTAAAATATTTCATTGTACTATTTTTTTTTTGAAGAGGTAGTCATAGAGTGCAATCTATGGCCTTCAAAGTAAACATCCTAATTGTCTCACACTGTGGAAAGGGGGATTGGAAAACACTTGGCTTTGGTCAGATCAATCTATACAACACCAGTAAAAAGGTATTTTGCCCTTGTTTGTTTTCTCAGAGTTTCTCCTTTTTCTTTTTTGGGTGGAACAGTTTAAGTACAATAGCTTTTATTGTTTTGGTTTTTTGTATTTTTAGGGTGGATATATTTTTGCCAATTGAAAACTAGAAAGGCAAATTTTTTTAAATAGCATAGAGAAGATTCACTATATATATATATATATATATATATATATATATATATATATATCAACTGTTAACTAAGCTATACTTACAACATGCACCATTGTGAAAAGGAGCAAAATAGTTTGGGGCATTTGTTTTGTTTCTGGATAAGGAAATAAAATCAAAACAATGTCTTGTCTTTTTAAGTATGTCAGCACTTGGGAGGCAACAGAGGAAAGACTTCTGTGAGCTCGAGGCCAGCCAGGTCTACACAGTGAGTTTCAGGCCAGCCTGGGCTACATAGAGATGCCCTGTCTCTAAAGGAGGAAAAAAAATCCAAGTGTGTTACCATTTGGTTAGGGACCAAACGATAAGCTTTGCGCTGCACTTTATTTAACCTCACTGTCCCTCTCCTGGTTTATTTGAAGGTAAGACTAACTTATAGCCCAGGCCGGCCTTCACCTCAAGATTCTCCTGCCTTTTCCACATTTCCCATAACTCCAAAGAAACTTCTACTATACAAAAGAAACTGATGCAAATATTCTAAAGTGGCTTATTGATCATAATAAAAATAACTTAATGACAGATTTTCTTCATTTGGTACTTCTGACAAACTACATTCATCTGCGATGACTAAAAGGAAGGAAATTAAATCCGAGTTACACTGGCCTTTACAGAGTCTCCCCAGTGGAAATCGCTTGTTCCCGAAATGTGCGCCCCGCGTGGGTAAGACTTGATCTGTGCGGCTTGGGTGTCATTTTTCAGTGCTTTCCCCCCAGTAACTGTACACAACTTGACTGATCTAGTTTTTTGTTTTTGTTTTTTTGAGACAGGGTTTCACTGTGTAGCCCGGGCTATCCTGGAACTCTCCACGTGGACTAAGCTGTCCTCCAACTCAGAGGGATTAACACCCCCCCCCGCCCCCAGGCGAAAATTCCAGCTTTTAGGATAAGGAAAAGGGGTAGCCCCTGAGGACGAGAAGTCAAGGCCAGTGAAAAGGGTGGAGCTAAGGGTCGAGTGGAAGAGACCCTTTACAAACAAAATGGAAAGGCAAAAGTGGCCTCAGTTCCAAACAGAATTTAAACAAAACTTAAGGCCAGTTGAGATGGTTCAGCCCATAAAGTCGCTTGCTTTGTGTTAGCCCGTCAGGATTCAACAGGGGAAGAACGGGCTCCCCGAGTTATCCTGACCACTCCTGCGAGACACGTACACAAATAAATACATCCAAAGTAACTAATTTTTATTTAAAAACTAGTTAGGGGTGGAGAAATGTCTCCGTGATTAAGAGCACAGGCTACTCTTCCAGATCCGGGTTCAATGCCCTGCACCCCACAGCGGCTCACAGGCATCTGTTTCACAGGATCCGACACCCGATCCTGACCTCCGTGGGCACCAGGCACACGCGTGGCGCACATATATATACACATGCAGGCAAAACACTCGTACACATTAATATAAACTTTTAAAATAGTAAAAATAAAACTAGCTCTCGTTTCTTGAAAAGATACATAACGCTGCTGTTTCCCATTACCGGCTAACCATGATTGGGCGATTTATTCCAACGTTAGACTTTGGAATGATTCCGTATTTGAAATTAGGAATCGTAAAGCAAACGTGACAAAATACGGACAACAAAGAACCTCCTTGGGAATCCGCGGAATCCAGGATGCGGAAGCTAGAGAGCCGCGCTTCCGGCGCGACTCCGCATGCGCAGGCCGTTTAGCCACGTGAAGGGGAGGCGGGGTGAGGCCGTGTCACACGACCGGCGCTGCGGCGTTGGTGGCCCAATCGAGCTTAGAAAGGCGCCCTTGTGACGAGATTCGGGGTCGGGTCTGTGCTACCCTCCCGTGAGTCCAGGGACGATCCTGTCTGCCAGGGGCTCCGTGACGTCACCCACCTTCGCCAGCTCGGGTCGGGCGTTCGGCTGGCAGTCTCGGCGGAGATCCCAGGTAGATCTGCAGAAGCAGCACCTAGAAAACGGGAAATGAATACCGTGGGATCGGTCGGGGTGCCCAGGGACTGCGGCAGAGGACTGACTCGCCAGAGCCTTTTAGATAAATGTCTCCACCTGTTCTACCAGATCCAGACCCGTTAGTGGCGGCACGCTGGTTCGCCCCTAGGATCGCGGTGGGAAATGCCGCATACAGGAGTCTCCTTAAAGGTTGGCGTCCAGCGCATCCCGAGAACCCCGCCACATTCCGATATGCACGGCTTTTGTTAAAAAACAAAAAATTATGCCTGGCGTTGGAGGCGCACGCTTTTAATCCCAGCACTCCCGAGACAGAGGTAGGCGATCTCTGATTTCAAGGCCAGCCTGGTCTACTTAGCGAGTTCCAGTACAGTTGGGCTGTACACAGAGAAACCCTGTCTCGAAAAAAAACAAAAATCACCAAATTTGAATCTTAAAGAATCCTCATCGTTAATCCTATCCAGAAAGACTACTAATTACAAATAATTCTCAGCGCAGCAAAAATGGGTTTAATTCAATATTCTCGGAAAAGGGAGGCAGGCGGGCAGGGTGCAGAAGCAAGTGCTGCCCCTGCATCCACTAGCTGCTGGCCTGCAAGTGGTTGGTGTCCACTGGAGTTGCTTAAGCCATGTGATCCCAGTACTTTGGGTGAAGCAGATTTGAAGCCAGCCTAGGCTAGACTGAGATCCTGTCTCACAAAACATAATCACAGAAAACAAGCAACACCTTGAAGCTGGAACAGCCGGTCCCTACCAGGGCTAAGAGCCTGTTTGGCAGCCTATGTCAGCCAGTTGAGTAGATGTGGCCAATGTTTCTAGTTCTAGCCAAGTCCAAATGACTCCACAAAAAAAAAAGGAAGAAAAAAAAGGAAATGTTCATGGAAATTAATTGAAATACAGACCTGTCTTTCTTAACTGGGATTCTCTACTTTAGGGTCTTACCAAGGAAAAGACTTGTACAAAGTAAAAGTACTTTAGGAGTCAAAGCAGTTAAGAGCACTTGCTTCTCTTGCAAAGGGACTAGGTCAGTTACTAGCTCACATAGCCTGTAAGACTAGTTCCAAGGAACCTGACGGCTCACACACATACTCATAATTAAAAATCAATCACTAAATCTTTTTAAAGTATTTTACCAGTGCTGGGCGTGGAAGTACACACCTTATGGAAATGTGTGGGAGACAGAAACAAGTGGGTCTGTGAGTTCTAGGCCAGCCAGAGCTATAGTGAGAACCCAGGTCTACGTTGTCTTGGTCATTTTAAAGATTCTCCCAAGATAAAAGCTCACCTTGCAGTTACCATTTTGTGATGTGATCTGTTTTAAGTTAGGCTAGTTGACAGAACGGAAACTCAAGTGGCTGTCCAGCCACAGGACACAGGCCTCTCAGGTCTCAGACTGACCACTGTGGAAAGGCCTGCAGTTAATAGGATGCTATTGAGGGACAGATGTAGAATATCGCTGAATCCACCGCAAGAAACAGAAGTCTCCAGCAAGTAGATAAAAATGTAATTCAAAGCCTCTCATTAACAAAACAGGGAATAAACAGTACTGAAGAATGTTTTTAGGGGCTGGAGAGATGGCTCAAGGGTTGGTTAAGAGCACTGGCTGCTCTTCCAGAGGTCCTGAGTTCAATTCCCAACAACCACATGGTGGCTCACAACTGTAGCTCCTGTACCAGGGAATCTGGCACCCTAACACAGAAATACATGCAGGTAAAACACCAATACACATAAAAATAAAAAAGAATGTTTTTAGGACAGCACCCCTAACCCCCCACCCCAACATAGTTTAACTGTGTAGCCCTGGCTGTCCTGGAACTCTGTAGACCAGACTGTCCTCAAACTCACAGACATCCATCTCTGCCTCCTGAGCACTGGGATTAAAGACATGTGCCACCACCAGGCTTTTCTTTTTTTGTGTGAGACTTTTTTGTTGTTTTCCATCACTAGGGACGCAGAGCAAGGCAGATCTCTGAGTTTGAGGCCAACTTGATCTAAAGAAAAACTGTCTTGGTGGTGGATCTCTGAGTGTGAGGCCAGCCTGTTCTCCTGGTCTACAGAGCTAGTTCCAGGACAGGCTCCAAAGCTACAGAGAAATCTGTCTCAAAAAAAAAAAAAAAAAAAAAAAAAACAATGTTTCCAGGTAGATATGGTGGTATAAGCCTTTAATCCCAACAGTAGGAAGACAGAGGCAGGAGGATCTCTGAGTTCGAAGCCAGCCTGGTCTACTAAGAGTTCCAGGACAGAGGGCTCTGTTACACAGAAAAACCCTGTCTCAAAATAGAAAGTTTTGAATCACAACCCCCCACTAAATTGACTTATTACTTAATAATTTTACCAAAAACTCCTATGGTTCTAGTATTTTCCTTAAAGGAAAATGTTTGTTTTCAGACAGTCCCACTGTGGACCCTGGCTGGCCTTGAACTGTGGCAGTTCTTCAGCTTGACCTCCTTAATGCTGGGACTACAGGCAAGAGGCACGTACCAAATTGTTAGTGTCCATACTGGTGTTGCATTTATCTGAGAATTTGGGAGGCAGAGGCAGACAAATCTGAGTTCAAGGTCAGCCTACTCAAAGTGACACTCACTGTCCCCTCCCCTCAAAAAAAAAAGACAAAACCACAAATTTCAATTACCTGTAGTTAAAAACACTCCAGTATTTTCCATCTCTCCAGAAGCAGAATTCAATCATTAAAATTTTTTCAATATAATATATAACCATAATCATAGAATCATTACTTAGCATTGTATCTAACTGGGCAGAAATACATTTCAGAATCGCCCACAAACAAAACATATTAAAAGATTACTTAGGGGAAACCCAAAACTAGGAATTAAAAAAAGAAGAAAAAAAAACCCACCTATGTAAGAATTAAGATATTATGGGAAAATGCTTGGGCTCTCACTCTAGAAAACCCATGTGCACGCCATGTTCTGTGAGCACTTTATAACACTCAACCACAGGCCAAAGCTCTGAACTCCACCTGCAACTCAAAAGGTAAATTAGAGCCAATCCAGATCTTCTGAAAAGATTAATGAGGAAGATGAGTTTTTGTTTTATTTAATGCGACGAGAGTTTCTGTGTAGCCTTGGCTATCCTTGAACTCTGGACACCAGGCTGGTCTCAAACTGAGATCTGGCTGCCTCTGCCTCCCAAGGGCTGGGATTAAAGGCGTGACTCACCACCGCCCTCCTTGGGAAGGGGAGTTCCTAGTGCTTGTTGTCACAGCTAAGTCTGAGTGACCTTCCCGCCACTTCTGTTTTTAAAGACCTTTGAAACAGTCTATGGTATTACTGGAGCGTGAACATCAAACACTGAAGCTAATCATTATTAACAACTCTTCGATTTATTCAAATCAATTCAGTTTCAAAACTTAAGTTACAGCAGTCAGAAAAAAAAAAGTCAAAACACACAATCAGTTTGCCTGTCCTTGTGTTTAACACTGCGGTGGCTTTATTCAAAATACAGTTGCACAAAAGCAGTAATTTCAGTCTCTAAGGACTTAACATACTGTGTACACACGCAGTACAAAGCATTAAAACAAAACTCAGAACTACAGAACAGAGAGCCCACCCTTGCTTGATTTGCATGAAAATACCACCCACAAAGCTAAATAAGTCTTAATAGTTACTTGGAGGCCCTAGTCATTGTTTTTAAACCCAAGAACTCTAATTTTGATTGCACAATAGATGATTGATTAAAAAAAAGTCAATATATAGATTTCCTTTTTAAAAATAAGCATTTATTTTGAACCTGGCACAGTGTGCCAAGAGAATTCTTAGGGACTAGAAGCAGGCGTTCCAATGACTGAAATGAGGAAAATGTTAGTCCTTGGAGATCCCAGTACCGGCACGGAATCTATCACACATTTATTTCAGATATGCAACTTTGTTAGCTTCTCTGCAAATATTTTCATACTTGTTATTTTAAAACATGTCAAACATCTTAAATTAAAAGAGCAACAGTCCACTATTATGAACAATTTCTGTGTCCCAGTAGAGGCAAAGAATTTCAGTTAATTTGCTGATAGTAACTTAAAAAAAAAATATACAAAAGGAAAACAAAAATCAGTGGCCAAGATTTAAAAACAAATTGCCTTGAACATAGAGCCTCTGGGACAAAAGAAAAGGGACATGTCTACTCCCATTTATTTAGTAGCCATGAAGGAGCACATACGCTTACTCCAAATGTTTTTCTATTGTTAATAGGCATCCACCTGAAATAAAACCCAACTTCAATATTGATTTTCATATAGTCCTCCAACTGCCATCATATTCCAATCAAATGCTATATCTGATCACGCTTTCAAACTATAGGAATAATTAAAGGTTCCACTCAGAAATATAATAAATACTTCACAGCGTTGGTATCTGAATCACCTAGGAAAACAACTTAGTAATTAAACTTGAACGCATTATTAGTTATCAGCAGGTGATCGGTCTGGCCTCTGAGAAAGAATGCTTTAGCCTAACACGGCCTCGTTTATTTTCCACAGTAAGCAAAGCCTGTCTCCTCACACGCCTAGCGCTCAGCACTACATCAGCTAATGCGCCATCTCTTCCACGTCACGAGTCTGAAACCCAGACAGATGGCTGACACTTTCCTGGGTGTCCACAACTTTGCCAGCTTTCTTTTGGATATGAAGAGGAATGAAGCAATGGAGGCTGAGGAGACAGTGCACACCTGAACCAGCAACCTGCTGGCACAGCAGCACCCACAGCAGGGCTCCCTGCGAGTCTCCATAACAGCCTTAACTGTACCACACTGAACGGAGCCTCTGAGTCCACGGCCACGGTGCTGAAGAGAACCCTCTCACTCTGCGTTCACTTTCCAAATTGTGACAGGAAAGCTCTCACATACTGCCCAGCCCCCAAAACTGCCTTCAAGCTATTGATTTCTGGTTCAACTCTTAAAGAAAAAAAAAATCAGCTTATCACTCAAGAGACTTGCCATTTCATATTATAGCTGAGTGTATTCTGTTAATTTATAAATAACTTTAAAACATTATGAATGAAATGCACCAAACTACACCTGTGTAAAAGCAACCATGTTTTAATTATGAGCTAAAAATGTCTAATACATTAAGCATGAATTATAAAAATCCAGAATCTAAACACAGTGCTAGAGAATTTCACAACAGGAAGATGAATGAAAATTTTTTTCTACATACATTATGATTAACAGACGAGCAGATCTCAGTCGGAATGGTAAGGCCAAATAGTAAAACCACACTTTCCTATAAAAGTTGCACATCACCTCTAGGGACAGCTATCATACACGAAGAAACAAAGACATGATTGCTCTACTGCACGCCCAGGAGCAACCTCATCCTGGAGGGGCTAGTCATCGTCTTCCTCTCCATCATCTTCAGCATCTCGCTTCCTTTTCTCTCCCCGCAGACCCTCTTCTTCTAAACGGAAGTATATAGGATCATTTCAACAAAGGAATTTTTGTTAAGTTACAAAGCTTTCAATCTTAGTAAAAAAATAAATGGCAAGAGAAAATTATCGATTGTTTCCACTCTGAAATGTCACCCAATTTCAGAGTATAAGCGAACTTGAGAGAACCTGACAAACCTCATGGACAAACGCAGGTGAAAATTCTAAGTGCTTGACATCAGTGTGACTCTTATGTAAACACCAATCTGAAGGGCTAGGTACTAGGTAAAGAAGAAACTAAAGGGACATCTGGGGTCAGTCATTCCTCTCAGGACTCAGGTACCAGGCTCTACAAAATGAGATTCCAGAGTGCAATAAAGTGAACAAAGCTTTTGTTTTTGTTTCTCTGTGTATCCTTGGCTGTCCTGGAACTCCCTCTGTAGACCAGGTTGTCCTCAAACTGAGATCCACCTGCCTCTGCTTCCCAAGTGCTGGGACTAAAGGCATGTGTCACTGTGCCTGGCTTTCATTTCCATATTTTAAGTACAAGTAATAAGCTGGCTTTTTTGTTTTGTTTTACTGGAATTAAAGTTCTTTCCAAACACTTCTCTACTTCTCAAGGCACATTATGATAAACAACAAAATCAAAGGGACCAGGAGCGATCCCCATTAAGACTCAGTCCTCAACAATCCATCCCACGTGTTATCTTTAGATTCAGAATTGCTTAAGACTGATGTAACTTACCCTCTTCTTCCTCTTCCTCCCCTTCATCAACGTAATCATCATCATCTTCTTCATCCTTCAAATTCAAATATTCAGTGTGAGAAGAAATGAACCATGACTTGGGCATTTACTGCTTAACAAATCCCAACAAGAGCAAAGAAATTATAGTTCGCTGTGTTCTGGAAAGGACAGTTTCTGCCAGCTATGCTTTTGAACCTAACTAAGCATCTACATTTTTAAAAACATAGGCTATGCTTTAGACTAAGACTGTTTAAGAAATCTTTCTCTGCCGGGCGGTGATGGCACATACCTTTAATCCCAGCACTCGGGAGGCAGAGGCAGGCAGATCTCCGTGAGTTCAAGACCAGCCTGGTCTACAAGAGCTAGTTCCAGGACAGGCTCCAAAGCTACAGAGAAACCGTCTCGAAAAACCAAAAAAAAAAAAAAAAAAAAAAAGAAAGAAATCTTTCTCTAACAACGCAAATGTTCTGAGTTTTGTGTAATTTTAACTACTTGTTTGCTTGAGACAAGGTCTCATGATGTAGCCCAGGCTAACCTCTAATTCTTGATGTGTGGTTCACATTACAGTACTGGTTCTGCCTCTCAAGTATGGGGATTGCAAGTACCTATCATTTTGTCCAGCTTACTTTTAAACAGCCATGTCTGCCCACCATAACAGAAGCAGGTCTTGACTATTTTAAAAATAAGGTACTCTACAGATTGAGACACAGATGATATGAACCCTAACACCAAATACCATCATACGATAAGTAAATAAATGTATTTCGCTAGACCTGTTTTCCAATTAATAAAAGCAAAATGAACCAAAAATCTGAAATTTTGAGCATCAACGAAATGTAGAAAATGCCAGGTGACCTCGCCTGCACCTTCAGTAAAATAAAGACACAAAATAAGACCAGACACAATGGTGCATGCCTTGAGATAGAGGCAGGCAGATGTCCTGAGTTTGAAAACAGCCTGGTCTACAGAGCAAGTCCCAGATCGGCCTGAAATGGTTAATATGACCATCATAATCATCCTGTTTATGCATTCATGCTTGCATGTACATGATCACATATGTGTGGGTTCATATGTATGCACATAGGCATTATGAGGCCAGAGGATAGCCCTGGTATTGTTCCTTACAGTTATAATCTACTGTTTTTTGATATGGGGCCCCTCATCAGCCTAAACCTGCCACCTGGCCTGTACTGGCCAGGGATTCACCTGTTTCCACTTCTCCTAGGCTAGGATTATAATCACATGCCACCTTGCAGTTTTTTTGTTTTGTTTTGTCTTTTTGGTTTTTCAAGACAGGGTTTCTCTGCAGCTTTAGAGCCAGTCCTGGAACTAGCTCTTGTAGACCAGGCTGGTGTCTAACTCACATAAAGGCGTGTGCCACCACTGCCTGAATGTCTTATCCCCCTGATTTCATTTCCTGAGGTCTGGGTTCCCAGACCGCATCTTTGAACTGTCAGCTGAAACAGTGCACAGCATCACTTCCCAGGGAACCAGTCTCCGACAGGACCAAAGGGGATAGATGGGGCAGGAAATTCCACAAAACAGACCTTAACAAAAACCAGGGACTCTGTTCTCTTAAACTAAAGGAAATGAAAAGGGGAAGGAAGTATGGAGGAGAGGGAGAGAAAGAAAGGGAAAGGAGAGGGGAAAGGAAGAGCAGGAGAAAAAGACAAAAAAAGGAAGTGGAAGGGGTCAAGAAAAGGGAGGGGAGGGAGAGGAAGGGGAAGGAAGAGTAGGGACAGAAAAGGGAAAGAGGAAAGGAAGTGGAGGAGGCATTTTAAACATCTTAAAGATGCAAAAATAATAGTCATTTGTAATTTAAAAAAAAAACACTTGACAGACTAGCCACATTTATTGATGTTTTAGGAAAGCACAGATATAAAGCACTATGTATCTGAATTTTGTTTAAACAAAATTTACTTGGTTTGATGTTTTGTTGTTGTTGCTGTTTTGTTTTCTGCTTTTGTTTTTTTCAGTCTGAAGTTTTAAGGCATTTTAAAAGTCATCCTTTGATATCTCAATAAAGTTTCAGCATTTAGCAGAAAGTCACTCACTGCTGTGACGACCTTTGCCTTGTTAGTGGGAACTGTTTCCTGACTTAAGTATGAACAGTATGACATACATCCCAATATTCCTAACGGACAAAAAGTCCTTTATGCCCTTTGAAGAACAGCCAAAAAGGGAAGAAATATAAGGCTCAAATAAAAAACAGCTAATCAGGGTCTAGGGATTGTAACTCAATTGGTAGGATGCTTGCCTAGCATGCAAGAAGCCTTTGGTTAGATACCCGGCACCACATAAACCCAGCTGTAGTCAGGTCAGGACTCGGGAGGCAGAGGCAGGACGATCTCTGAGTTCCAGGACAACGCAGAGAAATCCTGTCTCAAAAACAAACATAACATAAATAAATAAAGTAGCCAGGTGTAATGGCATCAGTCTATGATCCCAGCCCTTAGAAGCTTAGGCAGGATGACCCTTAGTTCAAAGACAGTCTAAGTTACATAGCAAGACCCCATCTTTTTTTTTTTTTAAAGATTTATTTTATTATGTATACAACATTCTGCCCCCATGTATGCCCACAAGCCAGAGGAGGGCACCAGATCTCATTACAGATGGTTGTGAGCCACCATGTGGTTGCTGGGAATTGAACTCAGGACCTCTGGAAGTCTCTTAACCTAAGTGCTCTTAACCACAGAGCCATCTCTCCAGCCCCTAAGACCCCATCTTTTTTTTAAAAATATTTATTTTTATTATGAATACAATATTCTGTCTGCATGTATGCCTGAAGGCCAGAAGAGGGCACCATTACAGATGGTTGTGAGCCACCATGTGATTGCTGGGAACCGAACTCAGAACCTTTGGAAGAGCATGAAATGCTCTTAACCACTGAGCCATCTCTCCAGCCCCCAAGACTCCATCTTAAAAGGCAAAAATAACCACCTGGAAAGAGGACCTGGGTGCAGCCTAGCACTTACATCGTGGCTCACAAATATCTGTAATCCCAGCTCCAAGGGATCCTATGCCTTCTTTGACCTCTGTGGTTACCATTCACACAGGTAGTACACAGACATACATGCATGCAAAAATACTCATACATAAATAATAAAAATACTTTTTAAAGGAAAAAACACCACTATGCATAATCAAATACACCATTTCCTTCTCATTTATTTTGAGCAACAGTGGCCTCTGGTACACACCTGCACTGAGCTCCTAAAAATAAGAACTCTGGGTTTGTGGGCTTGTTTGTTTTGAGATAAGGTTCCTCTGTAGCCTAGGATCTCCTGGGGCATACTACTAGGTAGCCTATAATATCATTAAACTCCTACAGTCCTGCTGTCTCACCCTCCCAGAGTGATGGTCATGAGCTAACCCACACCTATCTAAGCCAAAACTTCATTTTTGAACCCCTAAACAATTCCATCCAGAATGAAAATGCTTCCTGGCCTTGCACTAACTTAATGCTATGTATATTTCAGAGATTTCTAATCTATGTTTGGCTATATCATCTTGAGTTAATATTCCCCAGCATTCAGTGTGAGTCATCCCACAGTTGGTTGAAATAACTTTTAAGGAAGGAGTGAATGTCTGTATGATCCCAGCACTCAGGAGGCAGAGGTAAGGGGACTGCAACAATTTCAGTGGCAGTATGGGTCTAAGGCCAGCCTGGGGTGCAGAATAAAAAAAAAAATACACCCCACACACACACTTCAAAATGTACTTTTTTTTTTGGTCTTTCGAAACACCTTTGTATATCTTTGGCTGTCTTGGAACTTGCTCTGTAGACCAGGCTGGCCTCAAACTGACAGAGATCCACCTGCCTCTGCCTCCCAAGTGCTGGGATTCAAGCCGTGTGCCACCACCATCTGGCTCAAAATGTAACTTTTAAAGCACTTCCTTCTTATACTTAGGAGTAAATCTATTACTGACAGAGAAAATACAAGGCCAAATGCAAATAAAATGAAACCAGAAGGCTCTTATTTTACCAAATACGCAAACACGAGAGACCGCCAAGCTATCTATCTACTGGTGCAAACTACAAAGGCTTCCCTTATAAATTAAGATGCTTGCCAGGTGGTGGTGGCGCATGCCTTTAATCCCAGCACTCGGGAGTCGGGAGGCAGAGGCAGGGGGATCTCTCTGAGTTCGAGGCCAGCCTGGTCTACAAGAGCTAGTTCCAGGACAGGCTCCAAAGCCACAGAGAAACCCTGTCTCGAAAAACCAAAAAAAAAAAAAGAAAAAAAAAAGATGCTAAAACAAGTTTTGTTCTTCATGCCTGTGTAGTTTCTGACTTACAAAGCCCCAAACAAGTATAAGGCCTTGTTTTTGTACATTTATTTCAAATTTAAAAATAGTATCAGGAAAAAAAATAAGAACCAGATATTGTCTACATAACCATCATTACCTAAAGAAAAACTACAGCTAATGAGGCATGCTTTGGTGGCAACAGGGACATTACAGCACTCCAGAAGGCAAGTAATGGCCTTATACACATAATATAACGGGGCACTGAGATGTCACTGAGGCCAGCCTGGTCTACACAGCAAGTTCCTGGACAGCCAGGGATACACACAGAAACCCGGTCTTTAAAATAAAAGAGGAGGAGGAGGAAAGCAGCTGCAAGATGCAGGGGTACCAAGCTTTGCAGGAAGACATCTCGGGTCTCTCAAGTGTCTGTCATGTGTCTCCCAGAGTAGACTCAGACACAAATGTTTCCACCACCCCATGCCACCGAGGGCAGAATCAATTTGAGGGACACCTGGGAGCAACAAGCAATGGAGTCCTTGTAGAACCACCATGAGATTCAGCTAAGTCTACACCTTTCTGAGGCCCAAGTCGGAAAACGCAACTTTGCCTTTTCCTTTTTCTCTCTTTGGATGCTGGCCAGAACGAATAAGCTTTTTCCAATAATTCGGGTTTCCATACTTCTTCTCTGAAGACCCCTTCCCTGCCACGTGACTGTTTGTCCAACATGTGTCTGAACTCTGCACCAGTTTTTACACCATGGTGGTTTGGTTTGGTTTTCTTCTTCCGTCCACTATCCTCCGGCAGCTGCGGAGACTTACAGCTTTCCTACCCTGGGAATTTTAAATAAACTGTCCTTGAGCTAAAAAGCAGAAACAAAGCCAACAAGTGTCCATGGTTGTCATACACTATGGAGCACCCAGCAGGAAGCTGAGAGAAGACGGACAGATCTTACCCACAAATTAGGAACCAACTCATGACTCACTCTACAGCACTCTGCCTGTACCCAAACCATCATCAGTGCAAACCATCAAGTTTCCAATCACCTGAATTTCTTCTTTCATTAAGTATGAGAGGCCCACCTCCTCTTCTCCCTCTCCCACTTCTGAACCTGCTTCATCCTCATCCTCGTCCTCCTCTTCCTCCTCCTCTTCATATCCTTCAGGTGGACCAGCTTCATCTTCCTCTTCATCTTCCTCATCTTCATCTCCATCTTTAAGAGACATTTGAAAAGATAAGCAAATGGCCAGTCAAATGCTTCTACCTGGTATGTAGGCCCTCCTCAGTCTTGCCCGATTATCTCAACACCATCAATGTGGGGGAGTGCTCCCACTCCAATCATCTCAACACCATCAATGTGGGGGAGTGCTCCCACTCCAATTATCTCAACCCGTCAATGTGGGAGAGTGCTCCCACTCCTTTTTTAAAGAAACAAATTCTGGCCAGGCAATGGTGGCACACGCCTTTAGTCCCGTACACAGGAGGCAGAATTAAGTGGATCTCTGAGTTCAAGGCCAGCCTGGTCTATACAGTGAGTTCCAGGACAGCCAGGGTAACACAGAGAAACCCTGTCTGAAAACAAAACAAAACAAAATCAGGAAAAAAAAACAAACAAAAACCCCCAAACCTTCTGTTTCATAGCACTGTTACTAATCACCTGAGAAGTACCTTTTCTAGGACTGGGGACACGGTCCAGCGTGTACCTGTCATGTGACTCCACCCCCAGCACCACAAAGGACAACCATCTTCCTTAACCCAGGTAATTACTGAAATAGATTTTCATACTTTATATGGCACTGAAGTTGGTTTTACTTTGTAGCCACTTCAAAGCTTGTTGCCAAGCAAGGTGGTGCACACCTTTAATCCCAGCAATAAGAGGCAGATGCAGGTGGATCTCTGAGTTTGAGGCCAATCTGATCAACAGTGAGTTCCAGAACAGCAGGAGTTGTCTTAAAAAGAAGAAACCATTACCCTCCTCGTCTTCCTCTTCGGAGTCCGGGGCCTCGTTGTCCTCCTGGTCGAATCCATCTAAGTAGGTGATCTGCTGCAACAGCTCAAAGATGCTTTCTCGGTAGTCCTCCAGGTTCGTGATCTCACAGTTAAACAAGTCAAGACTTTTTAAATTCTTAAGATTTTGCTGAAAAAGTAAAGTTAAAGGTTACAATCAAGATTTTAAACACTATGTTCTTCGATTTTAATGAAAGATTTGAAAAACACACACAAAGTTAAAGAATGTTTTTTCCATTTTTTTAAAAAAGATTTATTTATTTATTAACTATACAGTGGTCTGCCTGCATATGTCCCTGCAGGCCAGAAGAGGGCACCATATTTTATTGCAGATTACATGTGAGTCACCCACCATGAGATTGCTGGGAATTGAACTCAGGACCTTTGGAAGTGTAGCCAGTGCTCTTAACCTCTGAGCCATCTCTCCAGCCCTGTTTTGTGCATTTTTAATGCTTTATAAGGGTCATTCTACCAAGCACAGCCAGCTCTCTTGGTCTGTCACCACTGCGCCTCCAGCGCCTTTTCTTACAGCTTGGTTTCTTGAGTGTCTATAAGGCATTTTTGCTGACAGAATCTGTGCAGAAAGAGGCAGCAGCATGCCAAGTGTGGTGGTACACACCCATAACCCAGCCCACAGAGGAGATCAGAGCTGAAGGCCAACTGGGTCTACGAAGACACGTCTCTCAAAGAACAACAGGTGGCACAACCACAGACAGTCACCTTAACCAGCACCACGCTCGTTTCCAATAGTTTAACCTCACGCCATTTTGTTTTGTTTTGTTTTGTTTTCCAGGCTGGTACCCATGTGTTTATTAAGAATCAGTTAAGCTGGGCGGTGGTGGCGCACACCTTTAATTCCAGCACTAGGGAGGCAGAGGCAGGTGGAAGTCTGTGAGTTCGAGGCCAGCCTGGTCTACAAGAGTTAGGTCTTGGACAAGCTCCAAAGCTACAGAGAAACTGTTTTGAAACCCCCCCCCCCCAAAATCAGTTGAGATGAGGCCAAGGCTGAATTTACAGGGAAACAGATCACTGCTGCGAACTGTAAACCAGCACAGTGGCCCTGAGGTAATCTGGCCTGACAAACTTTCCTATGTTCTGGATCTACTGGTCTAGAGAACTTTCTTTTTTTGTTTGTTGGTTGTTTTTTTTTGTATTTATTTGTTTTTTCTGGGTTCTTCCCCCCCCCATGATATTTATTGATTCCTCTGTTGAGAGTTCTCTGTTTAGGTATGCACTCCATTTTTTTATCGGATTATGTGATCTTTTGGTGTCCAATTTCTTGAGTTCTTTGTATATTTTGGAAATCAGACCTCTGTCTGATGTGGGGTTAGTGAAGATCTTTTCCCATTCTGTAGGCTGTCGTTTTAGCTTGTTGACTGTGTCCTTTGCTTTACAGAAGCTTTTCAGTTTCAGGAGGTCCCATTTATTAATTGTTTCTCTCAGTGTCCGTGCTGCTGGGGTTCTATTTAGGAATTGGTTCCCTGTGCCAATGCGTTCAAGTGTACTTCCCACTTTCTCTTCTATAAGGTTCAGTGTGGCTGGCTTTATATTGAGGTCTTTTTATTATTATTTTTCTGAGTATTTATTTAGTAGGTTATGGGAGGATTTCCATCTCTCTTTTGAAGAGGTAGTTGCTACTGCAGCTCCTCTTCTCCCTCCTCCCCCTCCTCTCTTTCTTCTCCCCACCTCTCTCTCCCTCTCTCTCTTCTTCCCCCTTCTCCCCTTTTCCCATTTTATTTTGTTAAAGACAGGTCTCACTCCGCGGCCTAAGCTGGTCCTGCGCTCTCAATCTCTTTAGCCTCCTAAAACTGGGATTCCAGGCAGGCACCACCACATCAAGCCCAACACTTTGAAAAACCTAAGGACAGCCAGGTGGACCTTGAGACAGGGCTTCTCTGTGGCTTTAGAACCTGTCCTGGAACTCGCCCTGTAGACCAGGCTGGCCTTGAACTCAAAGAGGTCAGTCTGCCTCCCAAGTGCTGGGATTAAAGGTGTGCGCCGCCGCCCCGGCTTAGGCCTTTGCTTTAAGAATGAGTCTAACTGCACCTGCAGCCCAGGCTCCGACTTGGGGCCACCCTCCTGTGCCTCAGTGCTGAGTGCCAAGACCAGCTGGACAAGTTAAAGAAAATCAGAGGCAGGTGGATCACTGTGGAGTCTGAGGCCAGCCTGGTCTACAAGAGCTAGTTCCAGGACAGCTAGGGCTATTACACAGGGAAACCCTGTCTCGAAAAACCAAGGGAAAAAAAAAAAAAAAAAGAATAACAACTATCTGAATCATAAGCAGTATCTCAGAAAACTCCAGACCTAAATAGAGATCAATAAAATAGAGTATGAACAAACCTCAGATAAATCAATCTAAAATTAATCCCAAAATCAAGTCCAAAGACAATCATTTCACTTACCAGAGCTTCTACTGTACTGAGATCTTTGATTTTGTTTCCGCTCAGATTGAGGTAGGTAAGATTTGGACATTTCTCTGCCAGGACTTCCAAGCCTCCAGATATTATATTGTCGCTAAGTTCCAACTACATATTCCACGTGGAGAGAAAACAAAGAATGAAGCAGCCTGAGGCCCTTTAAACCCGCAGCAGTCTGAAGATCGAGCCCCTCGAGCGTCTCTCTGCCCTCCTCAGCCCCTCCCCAGCCCCTCCCCCCGCAAGGAGACGAGAACCTTGCGCAGCAGCTCATCTGTGGCTCCAGCATATTAACTCGGATTTCCCGACAAGCAGCAGCGGGAGATATTAAATCCAATTTTGTGCCATAAAACAATTCTAATTTGTCTGGGTGGTGGTGGCTCAGGCCTTTAATCCCAGCACTTGGGAGGCAGAGGCAGGTGGATCTCTCTGAGTTCAAGGCCAGCCTGGTCTACAGAGCAAGTTCCAGGACAAGTTCCAAAGCTACACAGAGAAACCTTGTCTTGGGGGAAAAAAAAATTCTAATTTAAATTTCAAAGCAATACTGGAACTAATTCTTACAGTCCTTTTCTTTCTTCTCTTTTGGTTTTTAGAGGTGGTCTCTCTGTGCATCTGATTGTCCTGGAATTCACTCTGTAGACCGGGTTGGCCTTGAACTCAGATATCTGCCTACCTCTGCCTCCTGAGAGCTGGGATAAAAGGCATGTGTCACCACTGCCCAACTCTTTTGTTTTCTTTTTCATTATTTATTTTATGTGCACTGGTGCTGGATACCTTGGAACTGGAGTCACTGAGAGCTCTGACTGGAAATTGTGTGCTGGGAACTGAACCCAGGTCCTCTAGAAGAGCAGCCAGCTCTCCTGACCACTGAGCCATCTCTCCAGGCTCCTTCCCTTTTCTTATCCTAGAAAGTTAAAGATTTCTTATTGCAGGTAAAATAGTCATTTTGCTTGAGCGAGACCTTGATATACGCCTCAGCATAAAAACCATGGCGTCCTCGAACTACTCCCAACTCACCTTTCGAAGTTTATTTAAGCTGGGAAGCCGGGCCAAGGAACTCAATTCCACGTTGGCCATACTAAGAAACTCCAGTTCTTTAAAGGTGTCATTGAGGCCTTCGATTTCCCCATTGACACACAAGCAATTATCAAGGACTAACTCTGTCACCTGTTAGAAGAAACATATTAATAATTAGTTTGCACAGCAACAGACCTGTGTCTGAGTACTCGAAACACATGAATATTAAAACCTTAGTCCCAGCACTCCAGAGCCGAGTCAGGCAGATCTCTGTGAGTTCCAAGCCAACCGGGTCTACATAGTGAGTTCCAAGACACTATTTAAAATAAAACACCACCAAACTGACACACCAACCCCTACACTGGGTGCACTGCATGAGGCAGGAGTCTCAGCTACTTAGGAGTAAACGGGGAAGGGTCACTTGAGCCATGGAGTCTGTAACCAGCCTGGGAACACAGCATCAGGCACAACACAGCAATCAATCCCTTACACATCATCTTCTCCTCACCCATGTTCCTGTAAGCAACCCGAATGCAACTCGCAACTCACTGAGTCACTTAAAAAAAAAAAAGATATGAAGGCATTTGAGATTAGCTGGGAAGAAGGGGATCAGGGGGTGGAGGGACAAGGGAGGGTAAGGAGTGACCGTGATTACAGCACACTATGTGCACATATATGAAAAGTAGGAAATACTATATAATTAGCATGTATGAATAAATCTTGTACGATTTATGGGGCTGGAGAGATGGCTCAGAGATAAGAGCATTCGCTGCATTTCTGGAGGTCCTGAGTTCAATTCCCAGCAACCACACGGTACCTCACAACCATCTGTAATGAGATCTGATGCCCTCTTCTGGTGTGCAGGCAAACAAGCTGTATATATAACAATAAATCTTTAAATAAAATAATCTTGTACGATTTAGTTATCACTATAGGCAGTCCTTCACAACTAAACTTGGACTAACATGTGCAGTGCCCACTTCAAATCACTGGGGCAGAAAACCAACTGAAAAAGGGCCTGATGAAATGCGTGTGTTAGCAAGAGCCTCACCATCCTGACCTGCACCTCCACAGGGAGGGGACTCCTGGCTACCACAGGAAGAAGTTTCTAACACTTTCAGGTTAAGCCTCTGTATCTTTGGCTACAGATGCAAGTGGAATTCCAACTTTGTTAGCCTTTAGGAAGTAATGTCAGAAACCTGTAACAGCCCACCTTTGGGGTGTCAACTGAAGACAAACGATATCACACAAAACAATATTCTTGACAAAATGTCCTTTCTCCCTTTGATGCTCAAGCAGTTCTGTGGACTTTCCCATTCCTGTTTCCTCTTTTAGTTTGTTTATGTGCATGCTGGTTTTCCCTGCATGAATATCTATCTGTACACCCTGGGCATGCAGTACCCACGGAAACCAGAAAATAGCCCCTGGATCCCTGGGACAGCCAGCCACCATGTGGGTTCTGGGAACTCAAACCCGGTCACCCAATTACGAGCCAGTGCTCTTAATCCCTGAGCCATCTCCCCAGCCCAGAACTGGATTTCTCATTAGATCTGAGTTGTAGGAAGAGCAGCCAGCTCCTTTATTGACTTCCATCTGATGTATACAGGTGTTTTCCTGCATATGTGTACCACATGTGTATCCGGTCGGGGCCTCCCGAGGCAGAAGAGGGAATCTGACTCCCCGACAGTTGTGAGCCACCATGTGAATGCGGGCAAGAACAAGTGCCGTCACTCCAGCCCCAGATCTGAGATACAGTACCCAAACTAGCGATGCGCCTCATCGTCTCTACTTGAGTGGAACTTTGACATCTCTATCTGTCCATTATCTATCCATCCATCCATCCATCCATCATCCATCTTATTTTGGTTTCGAGGCCAGGAAGCAAAGGTACATAAAAAACGACTTGCATTAATTAGGTCACACCATTAATGTATGGTGGGGTGTCCTGACTCTTAAGTCTTTTGTGTGTGCGTAGCCCTGGCTGTCCAGGAACTCTGTAGACCAGGCTGGCCTTGAACTCAAAGATCTGCCTTCCTGTGCCTCTGAGCTCTGGGATTAATGGCGAGTGCTGGAACCAAGGACCAGCACAACCAACACCCAGTTCATTTGTTTTTGAGATAGTGTCTCACTATTTAGTCCTGGCTGGCCCGAAACTTGCTTTGTAGATCCGATAAGCCTCAAACTCAAGAGACCCATCTGCCTCTGCCTCCCAAGTGCCAGGATTACATGCCGGCATTAAGAGCTCAGCAAGATGGCTTGTAGATCTGGCTCAGAAACCCAGTTCTTTCACTAGAATAAGCCGCTTCACTGCCTTGAGGCTCCTATTTGCTAATTTGGATTCTAAAACAATACAACCCAGTTTACAAGTTTTCCCAAGGAGAAAGTAAACAGGACGCTTTATAAACTGTCCAGCCGTGGGCGGTTTTAATCCCAGCACTTAGGAGCAGAGGCAGGTGTATTTCTGAGTTCGAGGCCAGCCTGGTCTACAGAGCAAGTTTCAGGACAGCCAGAGCTACATGGAGAAGCCCTGTCTTAAAAAGCCAAAAACATAAATGAAAATAAACTATATAAATCCATTACTACACCACAGCATCGTGCACCAATCCTCCCAACTGGGAGGTGAAAGAGTGGGGGGGGGGGAAGGCCCATTTTTGTACCCTAAAGCTTCTGAGAAACTGCTTGTTTGCCTTGTTTGACAGAGTCCCACTTGCAGCCATCCTCGTACCTCGGCTTCCAAGGGCTGGGAATTACAGATATCAGAATTACAGATATGTAGAATTACAGATATTAATCACCACGTCCTGCTGATGACAGCATTTCAACTTTGAGTTATTCTAGAATCTTCTAATAAGGTGTAAAAAAACTTCTATTCGCCCACAGATAACCCTTACAGCAACAATGTTTCCTCCACTTCGCTCTCGGCTCAAGTCGGAGCAACCCGCAAACCGGCCACAGAAAAGAACAGGGCTCAGGCACGGGTGGCTCGGCCAGATAACCGCGAAGGCCGGGCAGACCGGCGCCTTTGCTCGGGCGTCATGGGACCACCGTAGCGCGGATCCCTTGTCCCTCGACTTCACGCTGCCCGGAACCAACGAGCCCCGGGCGCCGTCCCCGCCCGCCGCGGCCCAAGCTCCAGGCCCGTGAACCTGGCGGGAAGGAAGCGCAAGGGAATCCGACGGCCGGGGGCTCGGCGGCGACGCCACCCGGGGCCCCCTCCCGACGGCCGCACAGAGCACTGCGCGGCTCGCACGAGCCACGGGCTTGCGTAGAGGTCCGCGCGCCACGAGGATCGCGGCCGGCGCCGTCGGGTCCCGGGATCCAGCCGCCCGCGAGTGGGCACCGCCGGAGGGAGAGCGGGGTACAGATCGGCCCGAGACCCACGCCCGGGGCCGCGGCCGGCCGAGTGGCGGCACCGCGGGAAAGTTCCACCAACTTCGCAGGTGGCGAAGGCCCGAGGGTCGCGCCCACGCAGCCCGCCCCCGCGAGGCCAGGCCGCCAGACTGCGGGGACGCCGAGGTGCTGAGCCCCCGCGCGCTCACGAAAATGCCCCTAGAAACTTAAGCCCTTCGCCATTTTAAGCACAAGAGCCTGGTGATTTAAAACTTAAAATAAACACCCCGCCCCCACCCCGAGTGGGGGCGCGTTTCCCAGCCCGCCCCGCGCAGCCACCCGGACCCCCGAAGCCCACCCCTCACGACACAGGGCGGGAGGGGGAGGTGGGGGCTGAGTCATCTCACCTCCTCCGGGGCTCTGTTCTTCAACTCCAGGTTAATCTTCTTCTTCATCTCCATGTCCTCCTCCTTTCCCCTCGAGCGCCCTCCCCACTACCCCCAACCCTAAAAAACCTCTAAAGGTCTGGAGATGAATGAAAAGAGACGCAAAGACGGACGCCCACTACCACCCGGGTGTGGGGGAGAAAGAAAAGAATATCAAATGGAGTCCGACGACTTGGGACGAACTCGGCTGCCCCCACCTTCTAGTCCACACACCCGCGCGCGCACACACGGGCACGCACACACATTCACACACAGAGACACGCGCGCGCCCACAGTTCCTTCCCCTTCAATGGCTGCTGCGAGACTGAGCCTCCATGACACGGCACCGCCAACCCCCTGGCCTACACTCCGCCCACCTCCCGACGGCATTGGACGAGTCTTTAGCGTCGCGCGGCCCCATTGGGCTAGAGGACTGCCCGTCTGTCTTTGGGGGGGCCCTGGACCAGAAACTCCGCGTCTATTGGCCCTGAGCAAGCGCGCAGTTAATTCCGATAGGCCCGGGAGGATGTACGTCCCGGAGAAATGATTTTGAATCCCAGACGCCCCCCTCCTTTTCTTTGTGTGATTGGCGCGCTTTCCCTCGGTGGTGGGACGGTTTGGGTGTCTGTTGGGTTTGTTTTTGTTTGTTTGGGGGTTTGCTGGCTTCAGGGTTAAGGGAAGGGAAAAGGCGTCGCCGGCGCCCCCCAGGTTGTAAGGGGTCGCTCAACACACTGCACTCCAGAGCTTGTGGTGGTCCCAAAGCTCAAGCTTGGCTATGCCGCTACGGTGTGAGCTAGGGACACCTCCCCGCCTCCAACTGCCCTTGCGTGCTGTAGAACCAGACCGTGATAAAGGAGGTATTTTAACTTCCTCTCTAAAAGGCTGAGCGACTCTGAAATCAGTTGAGTTTAGCACGTTGACTCAGAAACCTTTAAATAAAACTGTCCTGGAAGAGTAGATACGGAGGTCATTTGTCACTGGCAAAAAGTTGGGACTTTATAGGAAAAGCAACACGGGCCTAAAGAAAACATGATTCCCAGAAACCCCACAGCAAGACCTCTCCCTTCCAACTTCCCTTTGTAAATTTCCTTCAGAAATATTGTACTTAAAATGTTCTTTTAAAGTGAGGGGCTGGAGAGACGATGTCCCCTTGCAGAGAACCCTGGTTCCGTACCTTCATAACGACAGTTCCAGTGAATTCCGTAGCCTCTTCTGACCTCCACAGGCTCCAGGCACAGATGTGCGTGTACAAACATTCAGGCAAAACACTCAAATACATTTTTAAATAATTCTAGTTAATGTCTCTGCAAGATCCAGCATAATAGTACATGTCTTTAACGACAGACTTCTGAAGGGAGAGGAAGGCCTGCCTGGTATACATGAGTTCCAGGCCAGCCTCTGGAGCAAAACAAAAACTAAAAACCTAAGTAAAGGGGGCTGGTAAGATGGCTCAGTTAAGAGCACTGACTGCTCCTCCAGAGGACCAGGGTTCAATTCCCAGCACCCACATGGCAGCTGTCTGTAACTCCAGTTCAAGAGAGTCTGACATCATTATACCAATGTACATGAAATAAAGTTAAAAACAAAAACTTAAAAAAAAACTAAGTAAAATATGAGTGGGTACCTGGCGGTGGCGCACCCCTTTAATTCTAGCGGGGGAGGGGGGAGGGATTTGGGCTGGCAGATCTCAGTGAGTTGGTGGCCAGCCTGATCTACACAGTCAAACCTACAAAAGAAACCCTGTCTCAGGGAGGGGGTAGGGGAATGAGTAGGTTAAAGGTTATTTTTATAAGATTACTTTTTCTGCCGGGCGGTGGTGGCGCATGCCTTTAATCCCAGTACTCGGGAGGCAGAGGCAGGCGGATCTCTGTGAGTTCAAGGCCAACCTGGTCTACAGAGCTAGTTCCAGGACAGGCTCCAAAGCCACAGAGAAACCCTGTCTCAAAAAAACAAAAAAAAAAACAAAAAAAAAAAAAAAGATTACTTTTTCTCTGCTTCCTGACTGGGATGATGTGATCAGCTCCTTCCAGTTCCTGCCATTATGTACTGTGCCTATTGTGCCTAGAACTGTGACCTAAAATACACCCTCTCTCCCTTTAAAAGATTATTTTTCTCTTCTTGGGGACAGGGATTCCAGATAGGGTTTCTCTGTGTAACCCTGGCTGTCTTGAACTCACAGAGATCGGCCTGCCTCTGCCTCCTGAGTGCTGGGTTTAAAGGCGTGCGCCACCACCGCCTGGCTATTTTTTTTCTTAAAGTTCTCAACTGTTCTTAGTTCTGGTTATATTCTGCCACATTTCTTTAAAACCCAGATGATACTGGCAAGTGAGTGAATTAGCCTACATCTCCCAGTTTCAGTTTCCCAGCCGAGAGACCTTTGGGTCTCCAGCAGATTCTTCACCACTCCGCCCTTACCAGGCACAGGAACAGACTAATAGGCTTACTTTTAATAACAAATAGCATAAGTAGTAAAATGTCACTTTGCCTCTAAGGACATCTGAAGTTAGTTAGATTTCAATGCCAACAATGCTAAAGGAAGCCGACTATGAAAACAACCAAAATAGACGGCAAGGGAAGAGTGCACACCTTTAATCCCAGCACTCCAGAGGCAGAGGAAGGCAGGGCTTTATGAGTTTAAGGCTAGTCTGGTTACATAGGGAGTTCCAAGTCAGCTGAAGCTGCCAAAGCTAGAGAGAAACCGTATCTCGCAAAAAAGAAAAAAAGAAAAAAAAAAACATTTTGGAACCAACCTGGGATTATATCCTGAATTCTGATCCCACTGATAGCTGAGCATGGGGGAGGCAGCAGCCCAAGAGGAAATGATTGAGGGAGGAGAGAGAGAGGGAGGAAAGAGTTGCCTACTAAAGAAACAGGAATGGAAACAGAAGGAGTGGTATGGGAGCTGAACAAGAGACAGAAGAGAAAACAGTAGCAGCTCTGTGACATTGCGGTCGGCCTGGCCTACATAGTTCCAGGCCGGCCAGGGCTGCATAGACCCTGCCTCAAAAAGAAGAGGTGGAGGAAAAGAAAGGGTGGAGTGGTTCGGACAATGCCTTTAACCTGCCAGCCAAAAGGAGCACTGGGAGGTTATTAAACTCTTGGGCCTGCCAAGCCTTACAGCCTGAGTCGCTATCCCTGGAAACCCCACGGTGGGAGGAAAGAACTGACGCCCGAAAGTTGTTCTCTGACTCCCACATTCATGCTATGGTTCATGCATAGCCACACACACACACACACACACACACACACACACACACACACACAAATAATAAACAAATGTAAAAAAAAAGAAAAAAGTTGAAGTCCACATGTCTTTACCATTCAAAACCTAAGCTCATCTTCAGCCACTGATTCTCTTACTGACCTTCTGATCAGGATGTAAACTCTCAGCTGCTCCAGACCCTTGCCTGGCTGCCCGCCCGATGCCAACACTCTGCCCTGATGCTCTTAGACTCACCCTCTGAGACTGTAAGCAAGCCCCCCGCTAGATGCTTTCTTCTATAAGTTGCCTTGGTCATACATAGTGTCTTTTTTTTTTTCTTTTTTCTTTTCTGTAGACCAGGCTGACCTCAAACTCACAGAGATCCACCTACCTCTGCCTCCAGCGTGCTGGGATTAAAGTGCGCCCCCGCCACCCCAGCTTGAGTGGTATCAGCGTATGTACTGGGATCCCTTACTGAATAAAAGGGAGAAAGCCAGCCAACAGCCGCATTCATATCTCTCTGAAATTAGTTTAGAGAGATATGAAGCAAGGCCTTGAGGAATGACATTTCAAGGTGTCTGCTGGCCTCCACACATGTGTGCACACGCATGCTTGCATCATAGCATGCACACACCACACGCACTAAAGGAAGAATGAGCCACGAAAGCTCTCAGACACAGTGGGTGGCGATGGCAAACCTGACAGTCTGTCATTCAGTGATAAAGTAGAGCAAATTCCCAGGACCCAGCAACACGAATGAACACTAAGTGTAAAAAGCCACATCCGAAGGATGTATAATTTGATCCATAAGATGTGCTGAGAAAGCCAAAATTATCGGGTCAGAAAGCAGTTGTTACCAAAGGATGAGTGTGGGAAGAGGAGTTAGCTACAAAGGGCACAGGGGACTTATTGCGGGGGCGGTGGTGATGAAGCTGTTCTGTATCTTGATTATGGGGTAGTTACCCAATGGATTTGTCAAAACTCATGGACGTGTACATGAAAAAGGGTGATTTTACTGCATATAAATTATACCTCCTTAAGCCTGATGTAACTTTTTTTCACAGTAAAAAATGGAAAACTGCACTACCCACTTAAGAGTCCACTTCCAAGCAACAACTGGACAAGTGTATAAATATATATGCGTGAGAGTATCTAACTGTTGTTGGTCAGGGGTAAAAACTGAAAATGCCTTAGTCCAAACACAAAGGAGGGGTGAGATATCAGACTGGGACTGGGGGTGTAGTTTGGTGGGAGAGCATGTACTTAGGGGGCAAAAAGCCCTGGTATTCAATCCATAGACCCAAACATCAATAAATCCATGTTATTACCTTTTTTTCTTCCTTAGACTTTCACATGACAAGCAACACTCTACCACTGAACTCTGTCCTCAAACCTACACTTTACAGGGTCTCCCTAAGATGCTGTCTTAGTCAGGGTTTCTACTGCTATGACAAAACACGGTGACCAAAAAGCAAGTTGGGGAGGAAAAGTTTCTTGGCTTACACTTCGGGACTGTGGTCCATCAGTAAAGAGGGTCAGGACAGACCTCACACGGGGCAAGAGCCTGGAGGTGGCAGCTGAGGCAGAGGTCCCAGGGGAGCTCTGTTTACTGGCTTCCTCCTCACAACTTGCTCAACCTGCTTTGTTATGGAACCTCCAGCTCAGAGAAGGCACCACCCACAATGGACTGGGCTCTCCTACATCCATCACTAATTAAGAAAATGCCCTACAGGCTTGCCTGTAGCCCTTTTTTTTTGTTTTGTTTTGGGTTTGGTTTTGGTTTTTGAGACAGGGTTTCTCTTTAACTTTGGAGCCTGTCCTGGAACTAGCTCTTATAGACCAGAATGACCTCAAACGCACAGAGATCCGCCTGCCTCTGCCTCCCAAGTGCTGGATTAAAGATAATGCGCCACCACAGCCCAGCCCCTATAGCCCAATCTTATGGAGGCATTTTCTTAATTGAGGTTCCCTCTAAGATGACTTTAGCTTGTGTCAGTCAAGTTGACATAAAAGCAAGGAGCAGTTGCCCAGGCAGGTCTTAAAATTTCGATCCCCCTGCCTCACCCACCCAGAACAGCTGAGTCCAAACCTGCCAAAGCATGCCTGGAAAAATAATGCTATTTCCATACTATGACATCATTGTGGCAAGGACTTATATTTATTAATACAGAATAACTTGCACAAATTATGCATATGATATGGTCCTTTTTTATTTTTATTTTATTTAATTTATTATTTTTTTGGTTTTTTGATACAGGGTTTCTCTGTAGCTTTGGAGGTCCTGTTTTATAAAGTCTAAAATGTATATGTACCCAAAACATATGCATTTATATGTAGCATCACAGAAAACAGTTCAAAGAAATCAGAATGTGGCTGTGGAATATATCACAGTTGGTAGAGCACTGTGCAGTCTGCGAAAAGCCCTGGATTTGATCTCCCAGAGCACATAAACTCCAAAGTGGAGGCAGGACGATCATAAGCTAGAGGTCACCATCAGAAGATTAACAGGCATGGTGGCATAGTCATTGATCCTAGTACCTGTGTAAATGTACCACATTTTTTTTTATCCATTCTGGAATTGGTATTGCTGTTGACTTCTAGTTTTAAAGCATGGTGATCTGATAAGGTACATTGGGTTATTCCAATTTTTTGTGTTTGTTGAGGTTTGTTTTGTTACTGAGTATGTGGTCAATTTTTGAGAAGGTTCCATGAGGTGCTGAGAAGAAGGTATATTCTTTTCTGTTTGGATGGAATATTCTATAGATGTCTGTTAAGTCCATTTGAGTCATAACATCTGTTAGTTCTCTTATTTCTCTGTTCCTTTTTTGTCTGATTGACCTGTCCAGTGGTGAGAGGGGAGTGTTGAAGTCTCCCACTATCAGTGTGTGGGGTTTAATATATGATTTAAGCTTTTGAAGTGTTTCTTTGACATATGAGGGTGCCCTTGTATTTGGGGCATAGATGTTCAGTATTGAAGTTTCCTCTTGATGGATTTTTCCTGTGACTAATATAAAATGTTCTTCTTTGTCTCTTTTGACTGATTTTAGTTTGAAGTCTATTTTGTTAGATATTAGGATAGCTACACCGGCTTGTTTCTTAGGTCCATTTGATTGGTATATTTTTTCCCAACCTTTTACTCTGAGACGATGTCTGTCTTTGAGGTTGAGATGCGTTTCTTGTATGCAGAAGAGGGATGGATTCTGTTTTCATATCCAATCTGTTAGCCTGTGCCTTTTTATGGGTGAGTTGAGTCCATTTACATTAAGGAATATTAATGACCAGTGGTTGCTATCTCCTGTTAATTTGGTTTTCATCGTTGGTGATGTTATTTTGTGCGTTTTTTTCTTTTTCAGGATTTGCTGTAATGAGATCATCAATTGTGTTTTTGTTGGTGTAGCCATCTCACTTGGGTTGGAGTTTTCCTTCTAGTATTTTGTGTAGGGCTGGGTTTGTGGCTAGGTATTGGTGAAATCTAGATTTGTCATGGAATATCTTGTTTTGTCCTTCTATGGTGATCGACAGTTTTGCTGGGTATAGTAGCCTGGGCTGGCATCCATGGTCTCTCAATGTCTGCATAATGCTTGACCATGACCTTCTGGCTTTCATTGTCTCCACTGAGAAGTCAGGTGTATTCTTGTCTACCTTTATATGTTACTTGTCTTTTTTCCTTTGCAGCTCTTAATATTCTTTCTTTACTCTTATGTTTAGTGTTTTGATTATTATGTGGCAAGAGGACTTTTTTTGGATCCAGTCTATTTGGGGTTTTGTAAGCTTCTTGTATCTTCATAGGCATATCTTTCTTTAGGTAGGGAAAGTTTTCTTCTATGATTTTGTTAAATAAATTTTCTGTGCCTTTGAGTTAACCTTCTTCTCCTTCTTCTATACCTATTATTCTAAGATTTGGCCTTTTCATGGATATTTTGGGTTAAGTTTTTGTTAGATTTAATGTTTTCTTTAACTGATGAGTCTATTTTCTCTATTTTATCTTCTGCACTTGAGATTCTCTCTTCCATTTCTTGTATTCTGTTGTTCGTACTTGCATTTGTGGTTCCTGCTCTTTTCCTCATGATTTCTGTTTTTATAGTTCCTTTGGCTTGTGTTTTCTTTATTTTAGCTTTGGAGCCTGTCCTGGAACTAGCTCTTGTAGACCAGGCTGGCCTCGAACTCACAGAGATCTGCCTGCCTCTGCCTCCCAAGTGCTGGGATTAAAGGCGTACGCCACCACTGCCCGGCTTTCTTGGTTTTCTTTAAGTGATTTGCTGATATCTTCCAATTTTTTGTTTGTTTTTTCTTCCATTTCTTTAAGGTAATTTCTCATTTCATCTTTAAGTATTTCAGGTATTCTCTTGTGGTTATTTTTTAGATCATTTTCTTCTGGGTCATCCATATTTGGTTGTTCATGTCTTACTTTTGTAGGGTCTTTGGGTTTCACTGCTTTGTGTTGCTCTTTGCGGTGTAGCTTGTGATCTTACCTTTTTCTACTCATCTTTTCCTCTAATAGGTGTGGTTGGGGCTATCTGAGATTCTGTTGAATAATCTTCTAGGTACCAGTAGATCGAAAGCTAAGATGGTTTTTCTCGTGGTACAGTCAGTGTCACAGTTCTAGTTACCCCGTTGGTTATTCCTGTTCCTGGAGGTAGCTCAGTGCTCCTGTGTTTTGGTCTGCTCCCTTTGAGTTTGCTGTCTCAAGCCTAGTTTGGTCTAGGCTGCTGGCTTTGATCTGTTTCTGTAAATCTTAGTCTGGATCGTCTCTTGCAGATGTCCCTGGCTTGGAGTTAGACCTGTTCTGGTGGTGATTGCTGATCCTGGATCTGGTCACTGGTTCTATCCTGATCCGCCCATGTCCCGGGACCGGGTTTGCTCTTGGCTTCTAGTCTTGGTGAAGCTTGTTCTCTCTGTGTCTTAGGTAACTGAGTCAGTCCCACTCCGGTTCCGATGGAGGTCGCGGACTCTGAGTCAGGTCGTTGGCTCAATCCCGGTCTGCCAGTGTCCCAGGACTGGGTTGGCTCCTAGGGCTGGATTTGCTCCTGGCTTCTGCTTCCAGTGGAGCTTGTTTCCTCCTGAGCTTAACTCTTTTTTTTTTTTTTTTTTTTTTTTTTTTGGTTTTTCAAGACAGGGTTTCTCTGTGGCTTTGGAGCGTGTCCTGGAACTAGCTGAGCTTAACTCTTGAATGTGGATTTTTTGGGGGGAGGGGGTTGGTTTTTTGAGACGAGGTGTCTCTGTGTAACAGTCCTGGCTGTCCTGGAACTTACTTTGTAGACCAGGCTGGCCTCGAATTCAGAGATCCATCTGCCGCTGCCTCCTGTGTGCTGGGATTAAAGGCGTCTGTCACTACACCGGACTGAATCTGGAAATTTTATGAGCAATGACTGGTGGTGAGTTACGATTCTGTGTCTGTACACCTGTGCCAGTAAGAAGAGTTGTCCACCTCTCCCCTTAAATAACCATGTTCACTTTCCTCTCCTTGTGGGCCAGCTCAGCTCTGGCCTCGGGAAAGGAAAGTGTCCGCAGCGGCTCACTGAACAAGAAAGCATGTGAACTCACTTCGTGAGTGACGAGGTCTGATGAGTGAGCAACCCTTCCCCATCTACCCAGCTAGTGTCTTCACCACCAACTACAACCAAGATGCCACCAGACTATATAGACGGAAGCTAATTTTCTTACCTGTTTTCTAGTGTTGTGATTCCCATTTGCCCAAAAGGTCACTGTATGTTAACCACTGCACATAACCAGCCTTTATCTGGCATCCTATCACAACCCAGCTGTGAGTCACATGACACTTTGAATCTGGGAGAAAATTGTGGCTTCACTTTTTCCTAGCAATTAAGGGGACACTGATTACAAAAATAAGTCATAATAGGCAAGGTAGGAGTTGTACGATCTCCAGTGTGATTCATGCCTTTTCAGCCCTGTGAGCACTTGCTTGGCTCGACTTCCTTTTGCGGGCACAACCTGGAGGGAAAAGGGCATGGGCGCTCAGGGCCCTCCCTTCTCATCCCTCCCTTTGCACATGAGGAGTCTGGTTTACATCCACTTGCTTTAGTGCCTGGTTTATTTAACACGATTAACATCCCTCCTGTCAATGAGCTATTAGGGGCTGCAGTGGTTGCCCTTGAGACAGACCCTTTCTTGGGTCTCCAGGACATAAGAAAGCAATTGTAACAGCACTTCCTCCAATGGCCTCACAGTAGCCATGATGATGGAATGGATCCCTAGGAACACAACAGCTCAGAATTCACCCCATCCTTTTCTTTGCTCTCCAGCCCTACTCTAATAAAATTGTAAATGTAATCACTGCCCCCTCAAAGCATCTGGAATATGTCCAGTTTATTCTGCACAGAACCAACCTTTGTTTGCAGCTTAGGTTTTTGTTTTTTTTTTTTTTTTTTTGAGGTTTTGGTTTTTTTATTTTGTTTTGTATTTTTGCTTTTTTATTTTTTCTTTTGATTTTTTCTCCTTTCTTTTTTTTTTTCTTTTTTCTTTTTTCTTTTTGAGACAGGGTTTCTCTGTAGCTTTGGAGCCAGTCCTGGAACTAGTTCTTGTAGACCAGGCTGGTCTCAAACTCACAGAGATCCGCCTGCCTCTTCCTCCGAGTGCTGGGATTAAAGGCCTACAATACCACCGCCCGGCTCTTTTGATTTTACAAGACAGGGTTTCTCTATAGATTTGGTTTAATTTTTAAGATTTATTTGATTTATGTCTGTGTGAGAGGATGTGTGTGAGTGCAGGTGCGCCAGTCATCAGTCATGGGTGTTGAGAACTGAAAGTTAGCCCTGTCGAAGAACAGGAAATGCTCTTAACCACTGAACCATCTCCCTACGACTCTCTCTCTCTCTCTTTGTCTCCTTCCCTTTTCCCTCCCTCCCTTTCTCTCTTTCTTTCTTTTGAGACAGAGTCTTTCTATTGTGTAGCCCTGGCTATCTTAGAACTCCCTATGTAGACCAGGCTGTCCTCAAACCCAGAGACCCTCCTGCCTCCTGAGTCCTAGATTGAAAGGGATACACCACCACTCATGGCTATTGATTTTTTCTTTTAAATTGCTTTATTTTAGGGACATTCTAGTATTTGCTTCTATTGTTTGAATATTGTACATAAAGCACAAAATCTTAAAAAACAAAGATTGTTACTAATTAGTCCATTTCTTCCTCTGCACATTTCTGCATCTGGGTACAGTCTGAGAAACACATTTTAAACAATATATTCGTGGCCAGATGGTGGTGCTGCACACGTTTAATCCCAGGATTTGGGAGACAGAGGCAGAGGGATGGCTGTGTTTGAGGCTAGCCTGGTCTATAGAACAGGTTCCAGGACAGCCAGAGATACACAGAGAAACCCTTTCTCAAGAAACTAAAGTCAAAAACAGAAAAAAGAAAAGAAAAGAGAACTGTATTGATGTGTCTGTGTGTGGATGCATGTTTGTTAGGGGCCAGTGGAGGCAGAAGAAGGGGTCAGAGTCTCTGAAGCAGGAGTCAGGTTAGAGGTGGTTGTGAGCAGCCCAGCACAGGTGCTGAGAAGTGAATTCTGCTCTGAAAGAGCAGCAAGTGCTCTTAAGGCCTGAGCCATCTAGTCAGCCCCTGATTTAACTGGCATTTTCAAAATGCCATAATTAGCCGGGCGTGGGGGAGCACACCTTTAATCACAGCACTTGGATTTTAATGAATTCCAGGCCAGCCTGATCTACATAGTGAGGTCCAGGCCAGGGCTATGTGGTAAGACCTCATCTTAAAAACAACAACAACAATAACAACAACAACAACAACAAAACTATTAAATATCTTATTCACATAAAGATAAAATAAATTTTATTTCAACCAAATTTTTTGTTTGTTGGTTTTTTTTTTTTTGAGACAAGATTTCTCTATGTAACAGTCTTGGCTGTCCTGGAACCCACTCTGTAGACCAGGCTGGTCATGAACTCACAGAGATCCGCCTGCCTCTGCTTCCCAAGTGCTGGGATTAAAGGCATACACCACCACTGCCTGACTCCAACCAATTTTAACTCCAACCAAGTATAACATTGTTAATAATTATTAAACAATATTTTATAGTGAGAATATTTTTCCTTTTAAACTTTAAATAATGAAGGAGGGGAAAAACTAATTATCCTTTGTTGAAATCTGTTGTTCCCCACTATCCTGAGGCCAACTATAAGTGCTATGTTTTCTTTTTTCTATTATTGTGGGGGGTGGGAGTTTGGGGTGCATGTTTGTGTGTGTGTGTCCGAAGTTTACCATAGGTTTACAAGGTCTTCCTTGGTCTCTCCCAGCCACCAAACCTGTAAATATGGACATATTTACAGAGGCTGCAGAGATCTGAACCCTTCTCCTCATGCTCACAAAGTAGGCGCTTTCTCTGCTGAGCTTTCTTTTTGGTCTTCGAAAAAGCACTTATTGCCACTGGAGAGACTGAGGATAAATTCAAGGCTAGCCTGGGCGATTTGGTGAGACTCAGTCTCCAAACAAGAAGGAACAAGAGAGCTGAGGCACACAAAGCCCCTGGGTTCAGTTCCCAAAACTGAAAAACTAAAAATGAAAAAGGAGTCATTTGGACCAGGCATGCTGAAACACAGCCGTACCCCCAGCGCTCAGGAAGCAGGGACATAAGAATCTGGAGTGCAAGACCAATCTGAGCTACGCAGCGAGACCCTCATCTGAGAAAGGGGGATAATATACAAACAGCAACCACAACAACAAACTGTGAGAGGAGGACTTGGGATCGATGCGTAGCGTGTGCTCAGTGCTAGGGTCGATGAGTAGCGTGTGCTCAGTGCTAGGGTCGATGCGTAGCGTGTGCTCAGTGCTAGGGTCGATGCGTAGCGTGTGCTCAGTGCTAGGGTCGATGCGTAGCGTGTGCTCAGTGCTAGGGTCGATGAGTAGCGTGTGCTCAGTGCTAGGATGAGTAGCGTGTGCTCATTGCTAGGGTCGATGAGTAGCGTGTGCTCAGTGCTAGGGTCGATGCGTAGCGTGTGCTCAGTGCTAGGGTCGATGCGTAGCGTGTGCTCAGTGCTAGGGTCGATGCGTAGCGTGTGCTCAGTGCCGGAGTGTTTGCCCAGCACGTACAAGGTCCTAACTTCTGCTCCCTGCACTGAGAGGGGCAGGTACAGCAGAGGGGGAGAGAAATAAGGAGTGAAAAGTCACTCTTTCTAACGCGCTTCCTTTCAACATTCAACAAAAGTTGTAAATAGGTGAATAAATGAAATAATAAGCCTGGCAGTGGTGGCCCATACCTTTAATCCCAGCACTCGGGAGGCAGAGGCAGGTGGATCTCTGTGAGTTCGAGGCCAACCTGGTCTACAAGAGCTAGTTCCAGGACAGCCAGGGCTACATAGAGAAATCCTGTCTTAGAAAAAGAAGGAAAGGAAAGAAAAAGTTTCTCAACAAATATGGCAGTGCACATTGGTGACCCCAGCACTTGAGAGGGGGAAGCAGAGGGACCAGAATTAAAGGCCAGGCTTAATCCATTCCAAATTCCAGTGGAGGTCTTGGGTCTCTCATGCTGTGACTTACCCAGATGGAGAAGGACACTTAAAAGAAATACATTAGCTCAGAATTGAGAAATAGACGGTTATTTATTTAGGGGTAGACTCATAAATCAGAATCCTCTGCTTGAACGGAGATCAGAAACCAAATCCTGCAGCCAGAAAAGAGGCCGGATGCATGTTCTACATTGGCAGATATAGTATAAAAGGCCACGCCCCAGTGGGTGGGTAACCACTGACTGTAAGACTTTGTTTTTTTATATTATGTTTATTGGTGTTTTTGCCTGTGTATGTCTGTGTGAGGGTGTCAGGTTCCCCTGGAACTGGAGTTACAGACAGGTGTGAGCTGCCATGTGGGTGCTGGGAGTTGAACCCCGGTCCTCTGGAAGAGCACTCAGTGCTCTTAACCACTGAGCCATCTCTCCAGCCCAACTGTAAGACTTTCTACAGCCCCTCCCCGTTTTGTTTAAATAAGAGAGTTCTAAGCCTAATACAAAATTATATACAATAAGAACAAATATATTTAATAATTATCTTATCCTAACTAGTTTAAGTCTTGTATATTTAACTTGGCCAAGTCATGAGAGGAAAGTAACTACAACTATCTAGTTTTCAACCCCATCAAAGATCCGAGAAGGGAAATAATATCTCTTGAGTAAGCAGGAAGTGCAATCAAGCAACTTCCAAAATGTGCAACAAATGACAGAGACAACTGGCTACTGGGCAATCACCCAAAGTCTTATTTGCAACGTTGAAGCAACCAATTTTGGCTAAGGCCTAGAATAACTGACAGACCATTTTCAGAGGCAGGAAATTTTTCAAAACCATCTCCCTGTCATGGCAAGATTTGACAGTCCTGCTTATCCATTTCCGGATACCATGTATTTTGTCAGTGGTTGAGACATTGGCATTTCTTTGCCCAAAGGCCAGTTTTGCCAAGAAGAAAACACACTCCAAGTGGAGTGTCTTCAATGCTCAACATTCTCTTGGGAATAGATCGGTGCTGCCAGGAGCAATTGTGCCTCACTTCGGCTGGGCGGTGGGAGGCGCATGCCTTTAATCCCAGCACTCAGGAGGCAGAGGCAGGCGGATCTCTGTGAGTTCGAGACCAGCCTGGTCTACAGAGCTAGTTCCAGGACAGACTCCAAAAGCCGCAGAGAAACCCTGTCATGAAAAACAAACAAACAAACAAACAAAAAAAATCGTGTCTCACTTTAACAGAACCGTAAGTTATTTAAATGCCATATTTTACAGTTCTTTGAAGTGGTTGAAGATTATCTATTTATGCAGAATATAATCTCTATGTGTCTAAAGAACCTGATTAGTTTAACTATAAGTATGACAAACATTGATGACTATTGATCTATAATTCTTAATACCTATAAAACTTAAAGACTAAGACTTCATATTAGAATATTATACAATATGCCGGGCAGTGGTAGCACACACCTTTAATCCCAGCACTCGGGAGGCAGAGGCAGGAGGATCTCTGTGAGTTCGAGACCAGCCTGGTCTACAGAGCTAGTTCCAGGACAGACTCCAAAGCCACAGAGAAACCCTGTCTCGAAAAAAAAATCAAAAAAATTAGAATATTATACAATAAACAATTGTGCTGTACTCACTCATAGGTGGCTTTTAAACATAAAGCAAAGAAAACCAGCCTACAAACCACAATCCCAGAGAACCTAGACAACAATGCTGACACTAAGAGAGACTTACATAGATCTAATCAACATGGGAAGTAGAAAGTATAAAAAGACATGATCTTCTGAGTAAATTGGGAGCATAGGGACCTTGGGGGAGGATTGAAGCAGGAAGCGGAGAGGCAGGGAGGGGAGCAGAGAAAAATGTAGAGCTCAATAAATATCATGGAAAAAAATTGCAAAGATTGGTAAGAGAGCTATGAAGCTTACAGGCACCCTCTCTGAGGTTAGACGAGCTAAACAGCTGCTGGGGGAGAGGAGACCGCTGAGCTGCCCCAAAGCAGCTTTTGCAAGTTGTCACCTAGGCTGAGGGAGTTGCTTGGTGATGCAGCTGCCCCTCAGTCACTCGTTATCCTTTATCCCAGCAATCTCATGGGGTCGCTAAGAGAGTGGAATTGTTTCTTTGCTGTCATCAATGTCCTCACTGAAATGAATAGACATTTCCTCACATCTCCCCAGGAAAAGGAGTAGAACACTTTAGGAGCCTAGGCAGGGTCTGAAAGAACCAAGGCTGCGTTTGAGAGGAGCGGTTGCTCCCTGTTATGGATGATAAGATGAGCAACTGGTGCATTCTTGCGCGGGGGGGGGCTTTCATAATGGCTTTCTTATGTGGTATAGGGTGGCAAACCTCACTGATGAATGGGGTTACCGTAGCATATTTGAATTCTGCTGGTTGTTTTTTTGTTTTTTGTTTTTTGGTTTTTTTTTTTTTTTTTTTTTGTCAACTAGACATAAATCTAAAGTTATCTTGGAAGCGGAACTGCAGTTGAGAAAATGCCTCTATCAGATTGCCAATAGATAAGTCTGTAGGTCATTTTCTTGGCTCATAATTGATAAAGAAGGGCCTAGCTCACTGTGGGTGGTTCCACTCTTGGGAAGGTGGTTCTAGGTTGTATGAGAGCCAGTGAGCAGCATTTCTCCATGGCCTCTGCTTCAGCTCCTTCCCCAGCTTCCTGCCCTGACTTCCCTTGCTGAGTTATAATACGAAACAGACCCCTTCCGTCCTGAGGTGGTTTTGGTTATGGTGTTTATCACATCAATAGAAATTCTAATGAACAAAGGACTGTTCCCCCAAACAGCTGATAGGCTAAAGACTGTATTGCAGTCTTGGATAGTAACACATACAGAACATGACAGGAAGGCTGTGGAGCGTGGCATGGCTTCTCGTGGGGGTGATGACCTGCAGCTGAGGCTGAGCTGAGCCAGGCAGAACCTGCACATCTGAAGGAGGAAGGACAGCAGGAAAAGGACACGTGAGTGCTACCTGATTTGGCAAGGAAAGGGGAGACTGAGATGGAGATGCTGGCGTGCAGTTCTTACAGCCGACAGAGCAAAGAAAAGACAGTATAAGCTAGATCTGCACCAACAGCCCTTCCGACAACCCAGCCTGGAGTCCGCGGACGGATCAGATGGTGTGGGAGGTCCTTCTGTCTATGTGTTGCTTTTATTGGTTAATGAATAAAGAACTGGCTTGGCCTACAGCATGAGAGGAGGAAGGCGGAGTTAGGGAGATGCCATGGAGCTGCTGCTGGAGATAAACGTGCTGAAACTTTGCTGGTAGGCCACGACCTCGTGGTGATACACAGATTAATAGAAATGGGTTAAATTAATATGTAAGAGCCAAATAAATACTAGAGCTAAAAAATAATAAACAAATGTGCAACAAGTGAGGACAATGATCTCAAAAATGTAAACAATGTAAAAGTATCTTGATCAGAGGTAGAAATGTAAATTGCAATGATAAATATGTATCAATATATAAAAATGTTTTAAGCAGAGGTAGAAGCATGCGTGCATACAATATTCAATATAATTTAACTTTCTATCAATATACAAGACTCTATACCAATGTAATTGCCTATAAATGATAACTCACAAATATTTACTCTACTACTCACTATTATTATTAGTGTGAGTAAGCTCATACTAATCTATTATCCCATCCAATCAATTTTCCTTTTTTTTTTTTTTTTTTGGTTTTTTGAGACAGGGTTTCTCTGTAGCTTTGGAGCCTGTCCTGGAACTAGCTCTTGTAGACCAGGCTGGTCTCAAACTCACAGAGATCCGCCTGCCTCTGTCTCCCGAGTGCTGGGATTAAAGGCGTGCGCCACCACCACCCGGCAATTTTCCTTTTTTTTTTTTTTTAAAGATTTATTTATTTATTATGTCTACAGTGTTCTGTCTGCATGTACATCTGCAGGTCAGAAGAGGGCACCAGAACTCATTACAGATGGTTGTGAGCCATTATGTGGTTGCTGGGAATTGAACTCAGGACCTCTGGAAGAACAGCCAGTGCTCTTAACCGCTGAGCCATCTCTCCAGCCACCAATTTTCCTTTTTTTTTTAAGAGATCCCTGAGCCTATAAAATTTCCCCCCAAACCCTAACCCTATACCAATTATAATCAACTCCTAAATGATGTCCCTAACCCTGAGAACAAACTTTGTTTGGAGAGGAGACTTCATCTTGAGTTTGAGCTGCCTGGGGCAACCAATGACAGACACACATATAGGTGTCTGATGGAGAGGCAGCAGCAGGACCTTTATTACACACACCACAAAGGAGAAAGATGGGCTTTAGCTCATCTCTGAGCCGGTCTCTGTAGGAAGCAGGAGTCTGAAGGGAGCTGTTGATACTTTCTGCAAACATGTCAACATCCCTCTGAACACCTTGCCATCCCAGGGGCCTGAGGCACCCAGCTGTGTTTGTATCAACAATATCCATTCACTGACTTTGTTAGCTCCCCCTTCTTATGCTTTGATCACAACACTCAAGGGTTGAGACCAGAGGATTACTTCAAGTTCCAGGCCTACCTGGGTTACTTAGTGAGATACAGTCTCAAAAAAAAAAAAAAAAATAGCTGGGCAGTGGTGGTGCACACCTTTCATCCGCAGGAGGCAGCAGGTAGGTGTCTATGAGTTTGCGGCCTACCTAGACAGGTAGGCCAACACAGAGAAACCCTGTCTCAAAGATAGATAGATAGATAGATAGATAGATAGATAGATAGATAGATAGATAGACAGACAGATAGATAGACAGACACTAAGCTGGAGAGATGCTCAGTGGTTAAGAGGATGAGTACTGGCTGCTCCTGCAGAGGACCAGGGTTCAGTTCCTGACACCTTTAATTTCAGCTCCAGAGGATCCACACCCCCTCTGGCCTCCACAGACACTCTAAACACATACTGCACTTATGTACCTACAGGGGAAATACTCATAAGCATAAAATAAATAAATCTTTAAAATAATAAAAACAAACTTAATAAAAAAAAACTTTCAACCAGGCACAGATTACACGCCGTTGGTATCTGGGAACTCAAGCAGGAGGATCAAGAATCAAAGGTTAGCGTCAACTACACAGGGAGTTTGTGTCTAGCCTAGGATACATGAAGAGAGGGGGTTGGATTTCTCCTTGTTGAAAAGAAGAATTTTGTTAGTGTTGGTGCACAAGCTTGACTTAGATGGAAGGCAAAGAATAAGAAGGAAGTAGAAAAGACAGGCAGGATGAGGCAGCCACCAGAACAGTTGGAAGAAATCATTACACTCCAGGGTCCCTTGAGAGCCCTTTCCCACAGCAGCAGTTTGCTACATATATCAGGGAGGACCCTCCTTTGACAGCCCATTCTTTGGTGTTGTTCTCATAGAGGATGGAGTGGCTGCTGTTGTGTTATTATGGATGATGAGACCTGGGTTACATCGTCATCCACAGAAAGACTGGTATGGGTAGAAGTCGGGATGCTAACCATTCCTCCAGGGTCGCAGCTCCCTCGTACTTTCACCCACTGCTGTGTGGACACTCACACTGTCTAGCCTAGACACTGGATAAAGTCTGCTTTCCTGTGAGGTTTGGGAGCGTTTCAGGGCAAAGACCATGTCTTACTCATTTGTTCATTCCTAAGTCACGACTGGTACCCGGGACCTACAAGTACTTAATTCTGTGGCTAAGCTCAGAGAACATGGTGACCACAGAGTGAATTGGTGGTTTTAATCTCTACAAAACATAGCAAACTCACACATCTGCTCCTGGAGTAGATATGGAGCAGGTGCTCTCAGGGGAAGTCCTGCAGACGACCAGCAGCAACCTGATCTCACCTAGGAACCTGCTACAGTTGCAAACCTCTGGGGACCAGCAAACCACTCAGTGGCGAAGACTGTTAAGCCTAAAGACCTATGCTTGAACCCAGCAACGCACGTGTTGGAAGGAGAGAACCAATTCCCACGAGTTGTCCTTGACCTCTACCTGTGTGCCCACAGGCATACATACGTACACAAAAATAAGTAAATGTAAAAAGAAGTAAATAATGCTGGGTGGTGGTGGCGCACACCTTTAATCCCAGCACTCGGGAGGCAGAGGCAGGCGGATCCCTGTGGGTTCAAGTCTACACAGTCAGTGAGTTTCAGGACAGCTAGGGCTATGTAGAGACATCCTGTCTCGGAAAAAAAAAAAAAAGGATAAAGGAAAAGACAAGACAAAGCATTAACTGTGAGGTCGCAGGCTGGAAATCTGTGTTAACAAGCTTTGCTGGTAGCTCCAACGCCCAGCAACGCTTGAGAGCCAGTGTTGTAGAGGAATGCTCACGGGGCCTGGGTTCTCTTTCTGATGTAGCCCAGCAGCTTTCTCACCAACCACAGCAGAATCCCTAAATCCCTCAAAATTCATTCTCCACTGAGTATAACAAGGAGTTTGGACGGATGCCTAAGGGCCCTGCTGGTCTAAAGTCTATGAAATACCAGAGGCAGAACAAAAGCAAGTAATTGTTCCACTGACTAGATCCATTCACTTAATCCACAAGCATTCATAAACAGTGTTCTGTGCATGCAATCAGTTTATGACAGAAAATTACTTTTTAATAATAATAATAACAACAACAAAACCCTGCAGGTCTGGAGAGGTGGCTCCATGGTTAAGAGCACTGGCTGTTCTTCCAGAGGACCTGGGGTTCAATTCCCAGCAACCACATGGCAGCTCACAACTGTCTGTAACTCCTGTTCCAGGGAATTCTACACCCTCACACAGACATATATGCAGGCAAAACATCAATGTACATAAAATATAGATAAATAATATATACATATGTGTATGTATATACCTTTCTTTTGGTTTTTCAAGACGGTTTCTCTGTAGCTTTTGGAGCCTGTCCTGGAACTAGCTCTTGTAGACCAGGCTGGTCTCAAACTTACAGAGATCCGCCTGCCTCTGCCTCCCGAGTGCTGGGATTAAAGGCCTGCGATACCCCTGCCTGGCTGATACATATATATATTACACACACACACACACACACATAAACCTGCAATATTTCTGATGACAAATTGACCAGCTCTTCTGTCCACAAGACTCTCACTCAGCATCTATTGAACTGGAAAACTGTGAGAATGGCCCAGAGGACTCCAGTCACCTGTTCTTCCGTGACTTTTATTTGTGAACACTTTTGTGCTTGCTAAAGGGACTTCAGGACTGAGGAGTCAGAAGACAAGTGCAGTGTGTAATACTAAATGTGACTACCTATCAAATTAGAATGCTTGTACCTCCATTACATCATCTCACCAGCGTTATTAGCATTTCTTTTTTTAATTTATTTATTTATTATGTATACAATATTCTGTCTGTGTGTATCCCTGAAGCCAGAAGAGGGCACCAGACCTCATTACAGATGGTTGTGAGCCACCATGTGGTTGTTGGGAATTGAACTCAGGACCTTTGGAAGAGCAGGCAGTGCTCTTAACCGCTGAGCCATCTCTCAAGCCCTAGCATTTCTTTTTGTTTGTTTTTGTTCTGTCTCTTGTTTTTGTTATGAGCTTTTCTAGAAAATCTAATTCCTTCTAATCCATCTCCTTGATTGTTATGGTCTTAACTCCCTCCTTTACTGAACTTCCTTGTACCCAAACCAGGCAAACTCAGGGCCCTGAGTGGATTTGCTATAGGAACATTCTAAAGCAGTGAGTTTAGATATTTAAGAAGAGACAAACAAAAAGTCACCACGCTGGAACACTTTTGATCTGACATTCACGTTTCACTGCTTTGCAAGGACAGGAGATGGCGCTGTACGGCAGTGGAATGTCTCTGGTTTGGAGGGCTTTGGGCCAGGTGCAGGGCGAGAACAGGGCTTGGGAGCGAGAAGGGCAAAACCTAAACAAAGACTCGGGGGTTTGAGAAGAAACTACCCGAAGGAAGTCGTACAACTTAGTCACTTTTTCTTCTTTCTTCTCTTTTCCTTTCCCTTCTCACATATCAGTCTCTTTGCACTTACCCCAAACCAACATAGCTAGAAAGCAACGTGTTCACAGTAACGCCGAAGACCCAAACAAAAAGTCAAGCCAGCGGAGGGCAGTTCTTTCTCCCTCTCCAAGAAACCAGCCTTTGTTCATCTGGGGGAATCGGAACTCCAGGAAGAGGCTGCTTGCTCGGGGAGTCGAAGTGCTGACTAGGGGCTAAGATTTCTTTTGTGAAGCAATGTTCGATCGTGCAGGCAAAGTCCCCAAATGCCCAGCACCTACTGCTGTCCAGAAGGAATCCCACGTTTTAAAAATTTAAATTTCATAGAGAACCAGGAGGTGGCGCCAGGCGAGACACACTTCCTGCCTGGGACGCTAAATCTCAGTCGCAGATGCTCCAGGGGAGCTTTGGCCTGACCGGGTCATTCTATCCCAGGCTCTTCTTTCCTACCTTGTGAAATATGCATCCGTTCTCCCTCCCCCACCCCACCTCCTATTGACTTCCCTGATTCCATAGAAGTCTTAACTTACATTTTACATCTTTTATTCTTCCTAGATGGGATGGATGGAACTTTGGAGGTACTTCAAGACGGAAACTTTTCTGTAGGGGGTGAAGAATTTGTAAAGCGGTAGAAGTATAAAAAAAGAATTACATTCAAAACAAAAGAAAACATAAGCTTCCTCTGAAGCAGTCACGGGACAGAACAGCGCTCGGAACTCCTGTCTCCGCAAGAGTGATGACCCAGCACATGCTTTATTCTGTTCGTTTGGCTTTTATCCTGTGCCCTTGTGTGACTTCTGCTCCCTTTGTTTTGGCTATTTATTGATACTTGTTGGGAGTAAGGAGGGCAGAAAGACCTCGCGTAGGTGCATGCCCCAGGCTACTGAGTGAAGGGTACGGAGGAGAGAGATTTCACCACCTAGCTTCAAACTATCTGTGGTTTCCACACTCACTAATGAGGGACTTAGGATGTACATTCCGATCAGGATTTCTAGTCCCGTGGGGGAGCGCACAGCAGCGCACATTCCTGAGACGCCACGCAGCCTCCATGCTCCACTGGCTAACTCCACGGTGGCCGGTTTCACTCGTCCCATTGGGCCTACGGCGACCCTTTGTTGGGTGGGCGGGAAGCCCCTGGACCCCCTCACCCCGCTGGTCACATGGCCTCTCTGGCCCCTCCCCTCTCTTTCTTTGGAGTCCGCCTTTTTCTCATGGTGACAGTAATTGTTTCCCCAGTCACCCATCGCCCCTCCTGCCCAGGCCTCTCTGCTAGGGGTCAGTGTCCTCTTCAGTGACAAAAGGCGCCCTAGATCTGGGCTCCCCGGGGAGGGAGGTGGCTGGGTCTGGTAGTTAGAATGCTGTCTCTCCCTGGTGCTGTGACAACCCCTCCCCCGCTGTGCACACAAATGGGCTTTATAAGGCAAACAAAACTGCACCCCCACCCCAGACTACACAGGCACGTGGACCTAAGCCTCACCAAGGGAGGGGGATGGTGACAGGCACCAGAGAAAGACAGCGCGGAAGACTAAATTCTCCTCGCCCCACTTCTTGATCTCCGCAATCCAGATTTTAAACTTTGACTTCCCAGTCCCCACCTGCGTCCTGAGCCCCCAACTTCTGTTCTTCTATCTCCCAAGTATGAATCCTTTCTGGTTTGGAAACAGGTTCCCCACCAGTTGTCCCACACCATCCAGGGGTGTGCTCCTCAGGCGGACGAATGAGAACACAGTGTCCTGGGAGAGAGAGGTACGAACCCCCCCTTCTCTGCCCGAGAGTTCCTGGGGACACCCATCTCTCAGCGGCAGTGCAAATGGCAAAGGAAGAGTTCACGCCAGCTGGGTTCCTGAGCCAAGGCCAGGACGCTGGGCTCCGCAGGACCATCCTGCTCGCCTAATCCGCTATTTAAGGAGCTGCTCGCCTGCAGCCCAGGCGCCACCCCCCTCCTCACGTACACCGGTTCAGAGCCACCTTAAAAGCAGGAGGCAACCGTGAAGTTGCTGGCCAGTAAGTGGTGTAGAGACTACGGAGGACATACAGAGAGAGAGAGAGAGAGAGAGAGAGAGAGAGAGAGAGAGAGAGAGAGAGAGAGAGAGAGAGAGAATTGATTTATCCTGGGATCCAGAAGTTCGTTCTAACCTGAGGAAAATCAAATCCCTGGAAGCCCGCAGGGACAAGAGGAAAAGATACAGACGCCAGAAACTCCTCTCTCTCTCCCTCACCACCTAAATCTCCTTGCTCCCAAATTCCTGGTCCCCTGTGTACCCTTGTGGAGATAATATGTTGTTCTTCGCTCTCCTGTTAAAGGTGACTTGGATCCTGGCTGCAGATGGGGGTAGGTTCGATTGTGCTAATGTCCACGCCATGTGTACTTAAGTGGGGGAGGAGAGGTGTAAAGGGACACTTAGGGGCTGGGGACAAAAGGCACGATGGTTGGGGAGGTAAGAGTATGGAGGAGATCCCTCCCATTCTTCTCCTTTTCCTCTCTAGCCCAGCTATTACTGCTATTGCTGTGGCAGGAGAGAACCAGCCGGGGGCCAGTGTGTGAATGCTCACATGTGTAGGAACCTCTCCGTGCCAGGCAGCTACAGCTAGCTCTCTGTGAAGCTCCTTCCCTACCGCCCTAGTCTCAGGCAGCCCTCCTGCCCTTCTTTGTTCATGCACTCTGCCAGTTAGGGAGAGCAGGGCTGGGAAGAGACACACGCAAGGGTGCTGATTCTCCGCTGATCAGATGATATTCCCACCACCTGCTAAGGTGTACAGAGAAACTAACCAATTGGTCCATTTCCCTGAAAGCAACACAATGATCGGGTTAGTCATTAGCCCTTTACGGTGTACTTTTCAGGAGTCGGAGAGAGAGGGACTCTTGGGAAACGGTGTTCCTAGAGTCCAGGAATGCCTCGGGGATTCCCACACCTTTTTTGTTGTTGTTGTTGCTTGTTTGTTTTTGAGACAAGGTCTCACGCAGCCAGACGCGTCTCCAACTCGCTATGCAGCTCAGTTAGACTCTCGCTTATGCCTCCAATCTGCATCACTATGCCTGGCCGCTATACCCGGCTTCTGTGCTTCCCATGCCTCATTCAGTATCCAGCACATAGTAGGTGAGGGACTAAGGTTTGTTGGAAGAACTAAGCCGGAGGAGTATCTAGAAAGCAAGAGGAGGCAGGAAGTGGATGAGATCCAGGGAACCAAATGAAAACAGAGAGCTAAAAATCCCTTCTGAGAAGAAACAGGGGAAGAGGAGAAACAGATATTAGAATCAGCCCAGAGCATTTAACAGGAAGAGCAGGACACCTTCACTAAACCAAGAACTCTCTAGCTGCTGTGGTTTCCCACAGAGATAGAGAATGAGAGAAAGCCTCCAACCCCACTTGGGCTTGTTGGGGGGGTGGTATTTTTGTTTTTGTGTTGTTTTCAAGACAGGGTTTCTCTGTGTAGACCTGGCTGTCCTGGAACTCACTCGGTAGACCAGGCTGGCCTGGAATTCCCAGAGATCCACCTGTCTCTGCTTCCAAGTACTGGGATTAAAGGCGTGCATGCACCTTGAGCTATTTTGCAGAATCCCTTGAGCTGAGGAATGGGCCAGCTGGACAGACCAAGGGTGAGAGCCAAAGCATTTTACAAGTCTGAGCAGTTAAAAGAAGAATAGAAACGTTGGGCATTGTACCACATGCTTGTGATCAGGAGGCTGCGGCTGTGGCAGGGTTGCCATAAGTTTGAGGTCAGCCTGAACCACATAATGAATACTGGGCCAGTATGGACCACATAGCAAAACCTTGCCTCAAACAAACAAAATAAATAAAGAACTAATAAAGATAAAAAGGAATTAGGGTTTTTTCCCAGTTTCTAGATTTAAATAGTACAAGCCAATCTACAATTAGACTCCCTTTCCTCCTCAAAGCAGGTTAGCCATGGGGGGTAGTTAGATCCACAGACCCCCCAGCTTCTTGGCTAGAGGCAGAACTGCATGAGAGCCTGACATGTGACCAGCCTGGCAGCTCTCCTCTCTACACACAATGCTTCACTTTCATCCTGTCCTTGCCAGCATGACTGCCTTTGCCCACCCACCACCCTCAACCTAGAATAGAGCCTACCCTGACTCCTGCCTCTCTTTTGCCATCTGCGAGTGCAGGAGCTGAGGGCCATGGCAGTGGGCAACTTCCCTGTAAAGCTAGTCAAACCAGAAAGGAAGAATTAAGATTTTCATCGAAAGTTCTGCGCCTTTGCTCATGCAGTGGCGCAGGCATCCAGGCAAAGGACTGATGACCCTCCTGTTGTCAGCAGCGCTGCGGCACGCTTTTCCTCTTTTGTTCTCTATCCTTCCAAGCCCTCTGCCCACACCCTTGCCCTACTCCACCCCGATCTTCTAAGAGTTACACTAACTTGGCTCCAGCTGGAGAAAAGTTAAGGGTTGGGCCGCCTGCATATTTGGATCCAGGTTAATTTTAGTCTCCCGGCTTTATCTCTTTTCAGTGCTCCTCCCTCTTTACTCATTAACCACGGGCACAGCCTGGCTAGTTATTTTAAACAGGACCCCCGACCTTTCCACAAAGGTGTTCAGTTTCATGACTTCACTTGGGAACCGCTGGAGTGGGGGTGGGGGAAGAGACAGCAGAGAAGGAGGGGCGCGGGAGGGAGAGGAGAGTGGCGGCCGGGACACTGCTCCAGGCTGCGCTGGCCGCAGCCCAAATCACTCTCTTACAGGTCACCACTGGACATATGAAGGTGAGAGCAGAACTCCCGGCCGCTTGGCACTCCTTTCGCCCTGGGATCCCCCCCTCACCTGACACGAAGACTTCCTGGGGAGGAAGAGCTTTCCTTGAGCTTCACAGGCTAGCCCCTCTTCTTCTGCACCGCACACACACAGACACACGCCCTGGGTTTATACATGTGGTTGCTAGACCCTGCACTAAGCATTAAAATCCCATGTCTGCTGATTCAGCAGAAAAGCCCACACGAGTCCTCCGCATTCTGTGGAAGTGAAGCAGCTGAAATGAAGAGGAGTGGGTGGGGAGAGGCACGACGCGCTCAGCTGCCATTCTTCTGGCTCTTTCTCCCCGACAGTCCTACCCCCAACCTGTCTCTGAAACCAGACAGAGCCCCAGGTCAGGAGGAAGAGGCTGGCAGGATACTGTGACTCTAGTGACAGTGGAACTCAATCCCTTTGAACTCCTGATTAATGACCTAGCTGGAGTCAAAGCAAGGTCCATGTGAGAGTAAGAAGTGAATGACAGAAAGGATATCTGAACCCCAAGACTACTTGATAGGGAGCCCCAGAGATACTTCATCTGTTTAGGGTCAGTTGTCCCCTCCGAGTCTGCTTCACCGGGTGTTCGGGCTTTCTATTTCCCCATTCAGCTTCATTGTTCTCAAACTACAGGTGAGAGAAAGCTACCCCCCCCCACACGCACGCACACACACACTAGTTAGGGTAGCTGGAGAATCACACACACACACACACACACACACACACACACACACACACACACACCCGCACCTCTGGGGCGGTGAGAGGCACTGCAGCCTAGAGGGCAGTGGTCACTCCCACCTCACCCTGCCCCACCCAACTGGGTGGCAAGAAGTGGATTTCTACTTCCACTGTAACGTGTATGGGGGGGTTACTAAAGGGAGGTTGGGGCTGTGGGGCTGGACATGGACCCATGGTAACTTACCCCTCCCCCAGGCCCACATGGTCAGGACCACTGGCCAACCTCTTACCCTGAGTGTGGAGGTGATGCCCAGTCTCCCATCAACATTCAGACAGACAGTGTGATATTTGACCCTGATCTGCCTGCTGTACAGCTCCATGGATATGACCAGCCTGGTACTGAGCCTTTGGATCTACACAATAATGGCCATACAGGTAAAAGACTCTACTCCAAGTAACTGCAGGTTCTAGTTCAGGCCTTAAAAGAGCCAGAGGCAGGGCTGGAGAGATGGCTCAGAGGTTAAGATCACTGCCTGCTCTTCCAAAGGCCCTGAGTTCAATTGCCAGCAACCACACGGTGGCTCACAACCAACTGTAATGGGGTCTGGTGCCCTCTTTTGGCCTGCAGGCACACACACAGACAGAATATTGTATACATAATAAATATTTTAAAAAAAGAAAGAAGAATATTGTGTACATAATAAATATTTTAAAAAAAAAAGAGCCAGAGGAAACAAACAACTAACTCGCAAAATCTCAGAGTACTCCATTAATAAATGTGGACAAATGAGTGATGCAGGCCTTTAATCCCAGCACTTGGGAGGTAACGGCAGAGGCAGGCAGATCTCTGGATCTCTGTGAGTTCAAGGCCAGCCTGATCTACAGAGCAAGTTCCAGGACAGCCAAGGCTACACAGAGAAGCCCTGTCTCAAACAGAGATTCAGGCTCTTGCAGCTAAGGTGGGATCAAATGTCTACTGTCAAGTTCAATGTGTAGGTTAGTGTCATAGCACTGAGAGGCCACTTTGGTAGAAAAGCCACAGCCTCTGAGAGCAGCCAGGCAATTCTGGAGGGGAGAAGGAAGAGGAGAACCAAGTGTCCCAGGTGGTGTCAAGTTGGGGTGGGTATTGCCCCCTTTCCTCCACCAATCCTACCTCTCTTTCCTCACAGTGCAGCTCTCCCTGCCCTCTACCCTGCACCTGGGTGGACTGCCCCGAAAATACACGGCAGCCCAGCTCCACCTGCACTGGGGTCAGAAAGGATCCCAAGAGGGCTCCGAGCACCAGATCAACAGTGAAGCCACGGTTGCAGAGGTACCGACTAGGACACAGGACGCAGTTGATCTTGGAGAACGGATGGATGTGAACCCTTGAAAAGTTGTATTGAAGGGACAAGGCAAAGCTTTGGGGGCAGAGACTCAGACTGGGTGATTGAGGTGGTGGTGACCAAAGTCAAAGCCCTGGAAAGAATGAAGGACGTGAAGTAACTCATTCCTTGTCTCCCTTCCCACAGCTCCACGTGGTGCATTATGACTCGGAGTCCTACGGCAGCCTGAGTGCAGCTGCTCAGAAGCCTCAGGGCCTGGCTGTCCTAGGCATCTTAATCGAGGTCGGTAACCCCTAACCCCTCTCAGGTCTCTGCTTACATCCCCTCAGGCCTGTTCTGTTGCTGCACTCTTACTCCAAACACACGCTTCTGCCGCACATCTACCGTACATTCCTCCACAGGTGGGTGAGACTGAGAACCCGGCTTACGGTCACATTCTGAGTCATCTGCATGAAATAAGGCATAAAGGTGAGCCCGGAAACCCATAGTAAGAATTTAACTGCAGCCGGGCGCTGGTGGCGCACACCTTCAATCCTAGCGCTCCAGAGGCAGAGGTGGGCACATCTCTGTGAGTTCGAGGCCAGCCTGGTCTACAGGACAGCCAGGACTGTTTCACAGAGAAACCTTGTCTTATAAAAACAAAAACAAAAAGAATTCAACTGGAGAGAAACTTTCAAAACCTGACCTAAGAGGCTTTGGGAGGAGCAAGGAGTTGTGTGCTCTGTCTAGAGGAGCCCTGTTCAGGGAGGCTGACACTTGCTCCTGCCTCCACAGATCAGACCACCTCAGTGCCTCCCTTCAATGTGAGAGAACTGTTCCCCCAACAGCTGGAGCAGTTCTTCCGGTACAACGGCTCGCTCACGACCCCACCCTGCTACCAGAGTGTGCTCTGGACAGTGTTCCACAGAAGGGCCCAGATTTCAATGGGACAGGTGAGTGCTGGAGAAGCTAAGAGCAGCTTTAACTCAGACCCTTACCCAGGCCCCAGAGTGACTTCTCCTGCTCCTCAGTTAGAAAAGCTTCAGGAGACGCTGTTCTCTACGGAAGAGGAGCCACCTGTACCCCTCATACAGAACTACAGAGTCCCCCAGCCTCTCAACCAGCGGACCATCTTTGCTTCTTTCGTCCAAGGTGACTGGCAGGGCTCAGAAGAGATGGGAAACTGAGGAACCCAAGAGGCATGAAATAGTCAAGCCCTGGGAAGGAAAAGGCCAAGGGTGAATTCCCACTTACTTAGACTGGGAACCACTCCTAGCCATGGATGCCCAGAGGTCATTTTCCAGATGTGGAAGCAGGGCTCCCAAACGGGAAGATGTTCTGAAACTCCTCTAACCCAAGTTTTCTTCCTCTACAGTGGGACCATTGTATACCACAGGTAAGATGGCCCTGTATGGAAACGTGAAGGGGGTGTGGATTCCAGCAAAAAATGGAAAAGGCTCAGTACCTGTTAGACTGGACTAACAACTTTGTCTCCCCCAGGAGAGATGCTGGGTCTAGGTGTGGGAATATTGGCTGGATGTCTCTGCCTTCTGCTGGCTGCTTATTTCATTGCTCAAAAAATTAGGTAAGATCCTACTTTCTATCCCTGAAGTAGTTTATTTTCTATTAAAGAGTATTCTCAGAGACTGGGCAGTGGTGGTGCACACCTTTAATCCCAGCATTTTGGAGGCAGAGGCAGGCCAATCTCTGAGTTTGAAGCCACCCTGGTCTACAGAATGAGTTCTAGGAAAGCCTGGAATACACAGAGAAACCCCATCTCGAAAAAACAAACCAAGAAAAAAACGAAAACAAACAAAAAAAATGCATTCTCAGCCAGGCATGGTGGTGTACACCTTTAATCCCAACACTTGGGAGGCAGAAGCAGGAAGATCTCTGAGTTCAAGGCCAGCCTGGTCTACACAGACTGTGAGATTCAAGACAGCCAGAGCTACGTAGTAGAGAGACACCCCCCTCAAAAAAAATTCTCTGGGGATGCAGTTCAGCTGGTGGAGTACTTGCCTAGCATGCACAACGTCCTGGGTTTGATCCCTAGCACCACATAAACCTGGCATGCTGGCATACACTTGTAATCCCAATACTCAGGAGGTGGAGGAAGGAAAAAGTTTAAGGTCATATTTTTTTTTTTAAAAGTATTTCCTATCCTACTCTAATCTTCACTTAGGACACTAGTCACTTCCGTGAACCATTGCTTCCCTTTCCAGGAAGAAGAGGCTAGGAAACAGGAAGAGTGTGGTCTTCACCTCAGCACGGGCTACCACAGAGGCATAAACCCCATCTCAAGATGCCATGGGCGCCTTCCCCTCATACCCATCAGGAGTCTCTCTAAGGGGGTGCAGGGACTGGACTAGAAGTGGCAGGCAGACACATGTCCTTCTAGATACCAACTCTACACAGGGACCCAGGTCTTCAAGGAAGAGTGGAGTCTTTGGCCTTCCAAAGCATGTAGGTCAGGAGATCCCTGCTTTAACATGCAGCTATGAAGCTGAGGATATTATGACCTGATGTCCCTCACCTCACACCTTCATGGCCCCTCCCCTAAACACACCTAGATACTTGTCTAGGAAAAAGCTGCTGCTGGGAGTTTAGTTATTTTTTTTGCTCAATATATGTTTGAACACTCAAGTTTCTGACCTTACTTCTGGGTTGTCTTTTGTGCCTTTCAAGGGTGGGAGAGTTCTTCTGTGCTCTGGGTGGCAGAGACATAGAGAAAAAGAAAACTGGGGGATTAACTTCTTGTATCCTATTTCTGGACAATGGAATCTACTTCTGGGAAAAGTCAACTCAGTTCAAACTGATGCGTCTGACATCACACCAAAGCTGCCAAGAGTGAACACTGGTTGTCAGGCTAGGTAGGAAGATGGACGAAAGCCACCATGGGCTAGAAACCTCAATTCGTTATCCCCTCTCTTCAAAGCCAAGTTCCCCCACAATTATAAAGTTCTTTTTATTAGTCAAAATCACAATCACCTTGATTAAAAGGATGGGAGATCCCACCCTCAGCAGAAAAACGGTACAGTGGTAGAAACCCTCCCAACCCTCCCACAACCCAGTTAAAAACTAGAAAAATGTCTGCCCGCTTGGCCTGCGATGCCATGGTGGTCTGGCTCCTCCAGGGGCACTGCCATGGAGTGCGTCAACTCCACAATACCCTCCACTTCACCTTGGGGAGAGGAGGGGTGCTGATGGTCACAGACGTTAAAACATGAGTTCCAGTGGTACCAGTTCCCAAACATGCACTTCCTTCCTTTTCCCCAGGGCCTGGGACCAAGGGGAAAATGGGATAGAAATGAGCCATGATCAGCAGTTTCAGGAGCAAAAATACAGCCCAAGGAGGTTAGGAGGCTCCCAATAGACCTCCTCACTTCCCCGACTTAAAAAAAAGGCATTTCTGGGGTCTTTATCATACCAAAAATGGTTCTTTTCAGACCTGAGAAAAAGACCAAGATGTCCAGTCTGGGCAGTAGATATTGGAAACCTGAACTCGTCTACCCTTGAGCCTCAAGTAACTTCATCACCAGGGCCACACCTAACCTAGGTCCCTTTTCTTGGCAACCTGCACTGTCCAGAACTGGAGATGGAGAAATACAGGACGAGGAGATCGGGAGGGTACCCCAGGCCCAGGGGTACCCCCCATGTTCCCTCAGTCCTCGGGTGGGATGCGCAGGGCAGAATACACCATCACCCGACTGTCCTCCTGCCGTCGGCCTGCAGAGGGGAAGCGGGGTGAGTCATGGGCAGGGTGAGAGCAGAGCACTGACACATGGGGAGACCTGGACAAGGGGCTCCCCAGGTGGTGGGGAGTAATGCAGATTCAAACCCACCAGTCCCTGACGGGCTGCACCCAGGCTGCTCCTGATAAAGCTTAGAGACTACAGGTCACAAATGGACGCCAAACCCGGAAGGTAGCGGGACACATCAGCGAGGAGACGGAGGATGTGGGCAATGGACCCGGGCTGGGGCTGGGCTCAGTCATGGGCAGTGGACAGGCAGATGGGAGCTGTCAGGCGATCAGTCCAGGTAGTCAGTCCTTACACGAAAGGCTGCGCTGGATACTTCGGAGGGAGCCTCCAGCTGTGATGAACGCCCAGAGCCCCATGGAAACAGTGACTGCGTAGATGGGCAGCAGGCTGGCCTCATACCAGGGGTTCAGGAATGTCTGAGAACGAGGATAGAAAAGAGATTAGATTCTCCCCCCACCTAACCCCAACATTCATTTTGTGCCTCTGATCGAACCTCCCCCAGACATTCTGAAGCTAAGGGAGCTTTTGATTTTAGATTCCTCAAAGGTTTCAGCTCCTCCTACTCACCTCAGGTCACCTGCATTGGTCTGACTAAGCATGTCAGACTCCTCCCCAGAGCAAGTGGCCTAACTGATGCTGAGGTGACAGAACCTTAGAGGTTCTGCCTCCACCCAAGGTAAGTTAACGATACGAAGGGAGAACACATAACCCAGCCCACTCACTCTGAAATGCTTTCTCCCTGACTCAGGTCCCTATCTCCAACTCACCAGTCCTGATGTCAGTAGGTGACTCCCAACTACCAGGCCCACAGCCCAGTACCGTCTCCTCTCACAGGCATCAAAGAATACAACTCCCCAAAAGGTATGGAGCAGGATAATGGCTGCTGTCAGAAAGGCTGCAAGGAGGGAGATGGGGAGGAGATGCGTCCCTGACCTTCTCCCAGCCTCCTGAGATGCTGAGCCAGAGGAGCCTCCCAGGGAAGGTCAGATCAGGGCTGGGGATGGACAGGGCATAAAGGCGAGGTTAGAAGCGAGCCTTACCTGAAGTCAGGAAGTAATAGGGCGAGTCGCCATGGATCCCAACCACACCTGGCCCAAGGGCATCGGCCAAAATATTGATAACAGAGAAGACACCACTGATGATACCGAAGGACAGACCAGAAACTGGGGGGAGGGAGGCGCTCATCAACGACCAAGGCTACCACAGTGCTATTACCAGCACCTCTCCCGTGCCCAGTGAGAACCACCATACCTACTCTCCCTCCAGAATCCACACTGCCTCTCCTTGGATGTCAAGGATGAAGAGAAACACTTAGATTACCCTGAAAGGGAGGAGGGGGTGTTCAACTCCCTCCTCTGGTCCCTCTCCCTTGGCTCACCATAAGCCATCTGACGGATGGAGATGGGTGATCTTCCGTCCTCACTCAGTGATGCTAAGCCCTCATCTGCCTTCCTGGGATAAGAGAGAGGAATATAAGAGAGGGCAGGGATGTTCTTTTCCCTCCAAGACCCTCCCTTTAACACCCCTTATTCTAACCACCACCCAAGGGCTGGCCCACTTCCCACAATGCACACCACTGTCCCCTCTCCCTTCCAGACCACCCCGGTCCTTACTTAAGGAGCTTGTAGTAGGCAAAGCGGAACACTTCCTGTAGAAGGACAGAAACAGCAGCACCAAAAATCAGGAGGCCATACTGGAGCCGGGCATCTGATCGGTCTGTCACATGGACCAAGATGAACCAGACCACAGAGGCCAAGAGCAGGGAGACCAGCCAGAAAAAGGCTCTGAGGAAACACAAGGACAATGAGAGGCAAGTATAGAGGCAGCCAGAAAAATCAAGTAGGGAACCAGCCAAGGCTGCAGCATGAAAAGTGGAAGTTAGACTTCCGGATGGTCAGGGAGACAGGGACCAGGTAGGATAAGTGTCTCCATCAACAGAATCATCTGTAGGAATCTGCAAGCAGCAGAAGGGGAAGAAATCTGGTTAGAGTCTTCAGTGAGATGAGACTCAAAGAGTACGCCGGCACGGGCGGACGGGCAGGGTTTCCATTCCTGGGTCCAGGCTGGCCGAGGTCAGCACAGCCCCCTCACTACTCTCTGCCTTGGGCCTTCTCTGACACTGCCGGGAAGACTACGGGAGGAATCTGTGAAATCCCTGGAAGGCGGAAGCCGACTGAGGAAAATCGCCTAGACCACGATTTGACCCTATCCAACCTTTTCCTACTTCTGTCCCCCAACTCAGGCTCCCATGCTCGCCCCAGTTCCTCCAGCTCTTTCCGCATCATTTTCTCTATACTTGGCCCCGTCTCCACCACTCGCTACTCACCCCGCGACCAGGATGATAACCCGAAGCGGGTCTCCAGCCACAGTGATCAGGAAAAGGGCGAACGCTGGGCCGAACGCGACGAAGGTGCATCCGAAAAACACAGCAGCCCCCATGACTGGGCAGCTGGGGGCGGGAGGGAGCCCCGGCCAAGGGAGGCGAAAGGGAGCAGCGCGCCGGGGGGTAGTCCGCGTGGGGCGGCGACGCAACCCCACGAGGGGCGCGGTGCAATGTCACCCCCGGACCCCGGGGAAGGGGGGGCACCGAAACCCCGGACGAAGGTCCGCCCGACCTCGTCTACGGAAGCCGAAGAGGGAACAACCCCCGGTCGCTGCCCCATGGCCACCTCCCATCTAATCCCCACCTCCGGAAGGCCAATGAATACTTGATGAAGAGGAACTGCAGAGGCGGGGTCGTGGCAACACGGCCTTCTGGGAGTTGTAGTCTGCCAATCCTCTGCGCCCTCCACTTGGTGCTGGGAGTGGCTCCAGAAGAGTGGGTCGGGACTGGGCCCAATCAGGGCAAGGATTCCTGGGTTCGCTTGTGCCTGGTTTCTTTTCATTACTCTGTGGAGAAGGGTAATAACAACCATACCTATTTCTATAAGAGCTTTGGCGGGGAAAGATCCTGTTTGAATCTAGAGACAAATATAAAAAAAAAAGAGCCCAGGATAGGGATTGTAAGAAGATAGGGATGGGCATTGTTCTTACTTGAATTAGAGGAAATGACCCAGAGAAGCACACTAAGGGATCAAAGTTGGTCTTAGAAATTGGAGCTCTTTGGGCAGCCTCGTATGGGAATTATATGGTATAATCTGTTTCAAATGAAGATTTCACCTGTATTCTGTGACGACAGAGTCAGAGAAGCAAGAGGAGCCAGAAGAGAAATATTAGAAAAATGTTTAGAAAGAATCCAGGAGTCAAAAAGCATTGAGAGCACAGAGACGGAGGGGAAATGACAGCCGACAGCCCCCACCCCCCACCCTGAGCCGCTTAGTTCCCTTGATGTCACACTTCCTTTATTTATATTCCGAAAAATAAACTTGAGTGGTGTCTTTTCCTCAAGCTGTGGAGGGGGGGGTTCATACTAGGACCAATCATCATTTGTGTGAGGACAAATTTGTCCTTAGGAGAATGCATGAGCAAAAGAATCCTACGACAGGATCAGATCTGGAAAATTGTTTTTGAGAGTGTAATCAAAGCAACAGCAAACTACGGAAGTTGTTTGAAGAAAACCGGGCTTCCTAGAAGTGATTTTTTATTTAATACATGTATGCCACTCATACGGAGGATGTTTTACACTTCTTTTTCCCCGTAAATTCCAGAAAGAAACTGAGAAACAGGTTTTTGTTAAAAGACACCAGGCACATCTTGTCACATAGTTGAGAGGATGGGAACATCCTGGCCAGTGTGCCCTGCTTCTGAGTTCAGCAGGCTGAGTTAGGGGAAATACGGACAAGATAGCCCTTCTTTCTCTCTGTGAGCTGTCAATGGAACATCATCTGACTGTAGAGAGCAGCCTGGAAAACTTGTCTTGTGAATGTTGATTCCACAGACACTTGTACTCAGGAGTGCTCAGGAACTCAGAGTGCTCCAGGGACTCACAGAGCTCCAGGGACTCACAGGGCTCCAGGAACTCACTTTAGAGGCTGAGCAAGTATTTATTATGTATGTGGAGTTTTGTTTGGGTGGTTTGATTTTTATTTGGTTTGGTTTTTCAAGACAGGGTTTCTCTGTGCAGCCTTGGCTGTCCTGAAACTCACTTTGTAGACCAGGCTGGCCTTATCTACCAGCCCCTGCCTCCCGAGTGCAGGATTAAAGATGTGCATTACCACGCCCACTGTTTGTGAGGTTTTTTTTTTTTTTTAAAGATTTATCTATTTATTAAGCATACAATGTACTGCTGGCAAGGAAGGCACCAGGTCTCATTACAGATGGTTGTGAGCCACCATGTGGTTGCTAAGAATTGAACTCGGGACCTCTGGAAAAGCAGCCGGTGCTCTTACTCTCTGAGCCATCTCTCCAGCCCCGTGAGATTTTAAAATATACTTTATTTTCTTTTTGTATTTGCTTTGTATCTTGTTTTACAAAGTTTACAAATTTATGCCAAAATGTAAGGAAAATAGTCATTTATTTGGAACGTTTTTTGTGGTTTTTTTTTTTTTTTCGAGACAGGGTTTCTCTGTAGCTTTGGAGCCTGTCCTGGAGCTAGCTCTTGTAGACCAGACTGGCCTCGAACTCACAGAGATCTGCCTGCCTCTGCCTCCTGACTGCTGGGATTAAAGGCGCGTGCCACCACCGCCCAACTTTGGAACATTTTTGTAGTCATATGTCATCTTACTTCTCCTACTCACTCTATACATTTTATTGTTGTTTGGTGTGTGTGGTCTTTTGTTTGTTTGGTTTGGTTTGGGTTTCTTGAAACAGGATCTCTCTATGCAGTCCTGGCTGTCCTGAAACTCACTCTGTAGACCAGGCTGGCCTCGAACTCACAGAGCTCTGCCTCCCAAATGCTGGTATCAAAGGGCCATTACACCATGCCTGGTATTGTCTTGTTTTTTAATTGTCTTGTCTGTGAAGTCTCAATTGCCTAACAAACTAATAGTTCATTGTGCCGAATAAATATGCTACTGCTTCTTAGTTGAAGTGAATGAAAATAGGAAACACGGGAGCAGACAGAATGATGAGGAAGGCGCCATGTGTCTGAAAGTGGATACAGGCATGGCGCCGAGCAGAGGGGAAGATGGTGTTTGCTTCCTCTCTTCTTCTCTCCTGTGTCCAAAAAGTTGGGGGGAAAGGGTGATGTCAACACAAAGTGGCGAGAAATAACTGGCCTTGGCTATTGTATGCATAGAGTATGCATACAGTATAGAAACTGCCAGCGCGATCATTTCATGGTATGGTTAAGGTTTTACTGGAGAGAGGAACAGCCAGAGGCATCTGGAAGAGTTCAGAGAAGAGAGAGAAAGTAGACTGGACATGGGCAGGGCTCTCTGCAAGATGAGGGAGACTGCTAGGAGGTAGGGAATAAAGCAAGAATAAGCAGAATAGCAAAAGCCAAGCATAGTGAGAAGAGTTGGGTTATAAAAAGAATGAGCAGCTGTGGGAGTGGGAAGCCCATGAACTGGAGGGATAGTGGAGAGAAAGGCTAGGATGTTAGTATGGACTTTGAAATGTGTAACAGGTACTTGTGATACTGAGGTACCATGGAGACCAGCATAGGATTTGGTAAGCTGATAGGTGCCACTGGTAGCCATACGTCCCTTCTGCCAGAGAGAAGGGAAATGACTCCATTTGTCAGATGGGAACCAGTTTCACGAGTTCCTGTGGAATACTGGCTTTTATCTAGGTTCCAGAAATACTCCAATAGTCCAGGATGAGCTCATTTCTGGATATATGAACAGCCTTTTGGAGGCTGGGAAATTGGAGTTTCCTTTGGACCTGACAGCTATGAGATTTTTATCAGCAGCAGTGCAAAGGAGATTTGGGAGTCAAACAACGGTTCATAAACATCACTTCCATCCTCCATAGCCAAGACAGTCAGAGAAGAGGCAACGATGTACTTACCAAAGTCCTGTGATGAGCGATTATGAGTAAAGAACAACTCTACATGGCAAAGGTAAGTTAAGGACTGCAAGGCGGGTGGACACCTGTGAGCCTTGGAAAGAATGTAAACGTTGGTCCCAGCAGAGGGAGTCCTGAGTGGACCTAATCTAGAGCTGGGGACTCTGCAGCAGTAACAAGTTTGCGTCCATCTAAGAGGCTTGCCCCTAGTCCAGCAGTGGAACAGATCTACTGAGAAAGTAGGCGGGGATTTCTGTCCCCTGGGAGAAGAATCACCGCTCCCTCCCAGCTTCACAGCAGGGGGGGTGGGGAGGCGGGGTAAGTGTGGTGGGAAACAGAGCAATTTCCTCTTTACTTTCACAGCGATAGTGCAAAATCCAGAATGGATGTCCTCTTCTTAGCCGCCCTTGCTGTGCCACTTATCCTGGGTAAGTCCACTCCTGTGCCCGAGCCTGCCAGTCCTTTTCCTATAAAGGGGATGAGAGAAGAGCTAGAAGAAGGTAAGTGGGCACGTCAGCAGCGGGTGATGGTGCTTCCTCCAGGGCTGGGGGCAGAGTAGAGACCTGGAAAGTGGAGCCAGAAAAACCAACAGAAAAGCAAAGCTAAGTCCTGTCAAAGAAGAGAAGGCTGGTAGCGGATGGAGCCCCAAAGAGAGTTCCTTGAGCAAGACTGAGCTCAGATTTCTGTTAAGGTCACCACGAAGCTGCACAGAAGAGTGAGGAGCCAGACAGGAAGGAGGTGGGTGCTCGGAAGCCAGGGAGTGAAACTCCTTCCTACAAAGTAGAAGGAAAACAAAAAAAAAAAAAAACCAAACAAAAAAAAACCCCACTTCTATTAGCAAAGACATAGGTATGAGAGCCAAGCTTCAAGACACATGCCCCAGCTCTGGGGAAAGGGGCAGAAATTTAAGGCTAACCTTGACTGCACAGTGAGTTCCTGACTAGCCCCCCCCATACATAATCCCACCTCCCACCCCAGCAAGGCCTGGTGGCGCATGCCTTTAGTCCCAGCACTCAGGCGGCAGAGGCAGGTGGATCTCTGAGTTTGGGGCCAGCCTTCTCTCCAAAACAAGTTCCAGAACAACCAGGGCTACACCGAGAAACCCTGTCTCAAATAAATAAACAGCCCCTACTTCAAAAAACAAAACCAAGTTGGGTGTGGTAGCTCACTCCTTTAATTTCAGCCCTCTCGAGGCAGAGACAGGAGGATCTCTGAGTTCTAGGCTGGTTGGGGATATATAGTGAACCCTGTCTTAAAAAAAAATAAAAAGACATAAATATGGATTGGCCTATAGGATAGTAGAAAACTGGCTGTCTTTAGGAACAGAGTCCCAAGAGTAGCTTGGCTCCTTCCCTTCTTTGTTCTCCAGTCTGCCAGGTGTGTCTCATTGTTTCCCTTTCCCGTGTCCTTAGTTTGGGGTTGGAGGGATGTATTTAGCAGAAGGACTAGAATTCGGGATTCAATTATCAACGCCACCATTTTTAGTTTTGGAAGGGAAGAGGATCTATGATGGGTCATTTGGTCCAGCTGACTCATTAAGGAAAGGGATGTAAAGCCGGCTGTGGTGGTGCACGCCTTTAGTTCCAGCATTTAGGAAGCAGAGGCAGAAATAGGCAGATCTCTGTGATTTCAAGGCTGAACTGGTCTATACAGTGAGTTTCAGGACAGCCAGGGCTATGTAGGGAGCCCTGTATGTAGGCTCAAAAAAAAGTGGGGGGGAGGGGAATAAACGGACTGTTCAAACGTCTGCTTAGTTAGAAGTGAAGCTGGAGGTAAACCCAAATCTAAAAGCCTGAGATGTTAGTGTTTTTGTGAGAGATGTATAAGAAATTTGGAAGCATATGGAATCTATATGATTTTCTGAATTTCTGGTCTCTGTTTGCCACTCACAAAGGGTTTACAGCTCCCGAGGGGCTTAGCACATGTGAAGGGATCTGCTTTCTGTCCTGGGAGTTCTGCACTGAAAGCAGACTGCTGGCCTCCCTCGCCTGGGCGTGTTTGGAGGTACAGAGGCAGGGAGGGAGAGGAGACAAGGAGAACCGGGAGATGTGGGATCAGCTCCATGTGTGCTGTTGCTAAGGAGCTCCCGATGCTCTTGCCTCTGCAGGCCAGGAATACGAGGATGAAGGAGAGCTGGATGAGGGTGAATACTATCAAGTGTCTTATTACTATTACACAATTACCCCTAATTATGGTGCGTATATCGGGGTGGGGTGGGAAGAGATTTGTGGAATTCTTCATTCAAATATTGCCCTTCACCTTGCAACAGAACAAGAGGATCAGACAAAAGTTTGGATGTGAGCAAAACTTATCAAGATTCTTGATATTTCTCAAGTTCATGATTTTTTTTTAAATTAAGAATTATTATAGCTGGGCAGTGGTGGGGCATGCCTTTAATCCCAGCACTTGAGAAGTAAAAACAGGTGGATCTCTGTGAGTTCAGGCCAGCCTGGTCTACAGAGTGAGTTCCAGGACAGGCTCCAAAGCTACAGAGAAACCCTGTCTCAAAAAAAAAATTATTTTATGTGTATGAATATTTTGCCTGAATGTGTGTCTGTGTACCATGTGCATGCCTGGTGTCTACAGAAGTCAGAAGAGTGCACTGGATCCCCTGAAACCAGAGTTCCAGATAGTTGTGAGCCAACAGGTGGGCACTGGGAACTGAACCCAGCTCCTCTGCAAGAGCAGCCAGTGTTCTTAACCTCTAAACTGTCTTTCCATCCCCTTAAGATCATTATATTTTTATTCTTTGGAAAATTTTTGGGACAATTTAGAAATTTTCCAATTCGTAAATTACTTTAGATACTAAGTTGACAATATAAATCTATTTTAAAAGATTTAGCCAGAGCCGGGCAGTTAAAAGCACACGCCTTTAATCTCAACACTCAAGAGGCAGAGGAGGCGGATCTTTGTGAGTTCAAGACCAGCCTGGTCTACAGAGCTAGTTCCAGGACAGGCTCCAAAGCTACAGAGAAACCCTGTCTCAAAAAACAAAGACAAAAACAAAACAAAACAAAAAAAAGATTTAGCCAGGCATGGTGATGCACCTTTAATCCCAGCACTTGGGAAGCAGAGACAGATGAATCTCTGTGAGTTCTAGGCCAGCCTGGTCTACAGAGTGAGTTTCAGGACAGCTAAGGCTGTTAAACAGAGAAACCCTGTCTCAAAAAACAAAAAAAAATTAGTTTTCATTATTATTTTAAATTATGTATATTGGAGGGGTGTGTGCTTATACATGAGTGAAGTTGCCATGGAGATCAGTGCTGTGAAATCCCACTGAAGCTGGAGTTAGGAGAGATTGAAAGCTGCTCAGTATGGATTCTAGAAACTAGACTCAGGCCCTCTGAAAGAGAAATACGTGTTCTTAACTGCTAAGCCATCTTGCCAGCTCCAATTCATAAACATTTTTAACATTTTAACTAGAAGTAGACGGTGCCTACACATCTTATAACTTAGGTAAGGTGGGGTATTCTGAGCAGTTTCTTCCCCTTTTATTTCTGCGGTCTTTCTTTTTTCTCTTCTCCAGATGACTTTAGTGCAAACTTCACTGTCGATTACTCCGTGTTTGAGTCGGAGGATAGGTTGGTGAGTGACTTCTCTGTCTAAGAGGGTCAGGACAAATAACAGACAGAAACTGGGAAGAGCTGAAATGTAACTGGTTAGCAAGAATGAAAATCAGGGCTGGGTATGGTTGTACACTCCTATAATTCTAGCACTTGGGAGGCAGAGGCAGGAGGATTGTCACGGGTTGAAGGTCAGCCTAGTCTACATAGCAAGTTCCAGGCCAGCCAGGACTGTTTAATAAGACTGTCTCAGCAAGAACAGAAAACAAGTAAGAAAAGAAAACCTGGTAGATAGAAACTAGGGAGTGGGTCCCACACAGCCTCTTAACTGTGGCTGGGAGAAAGAAGCCAGAACCTACTGGCTTACTGACACATGAAGGAGGAGCAGTCGAGGGACTTGTTGAATGGAATACATAGATAATCCATGCTGGCACTGGACCCAGACAATCCCTGACCTTAAGTTTTAGTCATGTGGGGTTGGGGGTGAGGTAGGAGGCTTGCTTGAAGGAAGAGAGAGAGCATCTGTGGGGGATGTTAGATGGAAGAGATGATGACTGCTTCCCAACCCTACCGAGGTCAGAACGGGTTGGATAAGGAGGTGACTACAGAAGCAGTGGAGACTACCATTAGTCTCCACACAGAACTTGCGGACCCTCAGAATCCTGTGACGACGAGACCAGTGACTACAGAACCAGTAAGTCAAATGGGGATGAAGGCGGAGGGATCTCTCTTACCTTGACAGATCCCAGGCCTACCAACCTTGAATAAACAGAGGGCGGGTCCTGGGGGAGGAGAGAACCAATGGCTAATACTTCCATGTACGTATTCTAATTTGGTTTTCCTTGCTGTGCTGACAAACGACTTGGGGAGGAAAGGGTTATTACAACTCCCTGGTCACACACCCCGGGTAGGAACTCAAGCCAGGAGCTGCCACATAGACTTCAGAAGCACACTGCTTACTGGCTTGCTTCCATGACTTGCTCAGCTTGCTCTTTTATACCATTGGCCCACAGTGGGCTGGCCCTTTCCATATCAATCATTAATCAGGAAAATTCCCCCAAAGACATTCCCACAATCCAATCTGATGGGGACAACTCCTCAGATGAGGTTCCATCTTCCCAGGCGACTCTATTGTGTCAACTAACCAGCAGAACAGGTATCACACTTGGGCCACATCACGTGTGTGGAGGCCAGAGGACGACTTTGGGGAGTCAGTTCTTCAGGCTTGAGTGTCACCTGCTGAGCCAGCCCAGATTTTGTTTTAGATAGAACTTAAAACTAAGATAGCTTTTGCTTATTAGTTGTTCAGAAAGGACCAAAAAAAAAAAAAAAGGAAGATTAGTTATTATGAGAGTGAAAGCTGCCGAGGGAAGGAAACAGAGCAAATAGCTATGCTTGGGGACTAGGGTATGACAGAAGGAAAGTTTACAGAGCAGGACAGTACGAATCATGGACAAGGGTTGGGCTGCAAAGGAAATTCAAGAATTAAGCTTTTGCCATGTGGGGTTGGGGACAGGAGTCTTCCTTGCAGGACAGGGTGATGAGGGGGTTACTAGACGGAAGCAAGACCAGCCTGAGTGACATAGCAAGACCCTATTGGGGAAAAAAATGGCCAGGCATGGTGACACATGCTTTTAATTCCAGCGTTCAGAGCCAGAGGCAGGGGGAATCTCTGTGAGTTCCAAGCCAGTTTGGTCTACAGAGCAAGTTCCAGGGCAGAGAGAGATAAATAGACTTTGTCTTAGAAAAAAAAATTTTTTTCTGAGACAGGGTTTCCCTGTCTGACAGTCCTAGCTGTCCTGGAGCTAGCTCTTGTAGACCAGGCTGGCCTTGAACTCACAGGGATTCACCTGCCCCTGCCTCAGGAGTGCTGGGATTAAAGGCGTGTGCCACCACCGCCCGGTTTAGAAAACTTTTTGGCAGTGCGATGGCTCATTAAATAAAGGCACTGGCTAAGAAGCATAAGGACCTGGGTCAAGTTTGCTCCCTGAGACCTACTTGGTAGGATAGAAGAGATTCCAAGAGTTGTCCTTTGACCTCCACACATGTAACATCCATGCCCTCCTACCTAAATAAATAAATGTAAAAAATTGCACAAGGCCTATCGTATTTGTGTAGTAATATTATATACATAAAGTTAGGGATAAATAGATGGTCTGAAATGTCAGGCTGGACTTTGGGTTGATACACAATGAGAAGCCTGGTAAGCCCTCCAAGTAGGGTGAAGACAATGGAATCAAAATTTAGGAAAACTCTTCATCTGACTAAATGCAAGATGCATAGTAGAAAAGTTTATGCTGTCCAAGAAACACCTGATAAAGGGCTGGACTAGGGGAATGGCACGTAAATTGAGAGCAAAAGAATAAAGTTAGAAGAAAATGTTTCTCTTAAGTAGTAATCTTAAAAAAGGGGGGGGGGAGTTAAAATAACTTGCAGACTTTAATGATGTTTGGGAAGAACCAGAGAGATGGCTCAGATGGTACAGATGTCTGCCACAGGATGATCTGAATTCAATCCCCAGGACCTGTGTGATGGAAGGAAAGAACGAACCTTCAAGTTGTCCTCTGACCTCTCCACATATGCACACATACACACACCAACACACACATGTACATATGAAACAGAAATAGGATCTAATAAACATGTTTTGGGAAATGGTTGACCAAAATGGGAACTCTCGGAGGCCAGTGTGGCTTGGGTTGGAAGTGATAATTTTGACAGTCCTGTGTGGGTGTTTTGAAGGCAGCTGAACTAGATCAGGAGTAGAGACCTAAGGGCAAAGTTACAGTTGGGAAAGTAGAAAGGCCAGTGACTCAGTCAGTAGAGGAAGAGAAATCAACCAAGGAAAAGGAAGAGGCAGGCAACATTTTTTTTTTTTTTTGCATTATAGGGACTAGAAGAGAAAACTTGATACTTGATATAATCAATCAAAAGCTACCAAGAGCCCAAAACCTATCTCAAAAATAAGGAAGGCTCAGGTACATGCTTTTAATCTCAGCACTCAGGAGGCAGAGGCAGGAAGATCTCTCTGAGTTCGAGTCTAGCCTGTTCTACACAGTGAGTACTAGTAAAACTAGAGCGTTGTAGAGAGACCCTGTCTGAAAAAACAAAAAAATAAAAGAAAGAGGCGGGCAGGGAGAGAAGAGATTGTGCTGTAGCTCAGGGGTAGCACTCTTGTATGGCATTTGTAAAACTCTGGTTTTCATCCCTATTGGGGCATGTGTGATGATGAACATTATGAGGAAATGTAGAAAATATAGACCCACCTGAAAAATATGAAATTAAAAACAAAACAGAACACCGATGGCTATCAAGGCCAATGTGACGGAAAACCAGCCTACATGCAGTTGAATACAAATGAGAGGAACCAGCAGGACTGGCAAACAAAGCCTGACAATAAATACCCCACACGTTTTTAAATGCACAGTAGGTTCTCTGTAGGTGGTAAGTCCCTCTTACACGCAGGAAGGTAATAATGTCTCATTTATAACCCCCAAAGCACCTACCACAGTGACTAGCACAAATGCACACAAAAGATAAAACATCGAATGTCATTGAGAGTCATGGCCTCCTAAGTAGGAAGAATTCTTACAGCGATGGGGAGGAGGGCTGAATCTCCTTTAAGACCAGAGGTAAGGAAAAAAGGGGTTAGTGTGTAAGGAGGTGGCTATCTTCCTGGAGGGGGAACGGAATTGTTAGGAAGGGTGACAATGACCTATTGTGTGTGTGGGGGGGGATGTTTTTAGCAGATTCCAGATCAGAATGATGCCATGTCCAGTCTGCAGAGTTCTGTGTCCTGTCTTCTCTTATGGACCCTTCTTCAAGGGGGGCTGCATTTTATGTAGAAGGTAAGAGGGCAGCCACCGGCTTTGGTGGGGTGCTATGAAGCAATTTTACCAACCTGCTCAGTTCTCCTATGCTTAGGAAAGAAGCAGGATCACATTTAGAAATATCTAATTATCTAATCTTAAGGTTTGGAATGAGTTGAAACAAAGACTTGTGATGCCATTTGTTTACTCTGGTCTGGGAGGACTTTCAAGACCTCCAAGGAGAGAGGCAGGCTGAATGGAGAAGCCCTTTTCCAAGCTCTCAACAAGCCTGGAAAAATCAGGGTTGATTCTGCCCAGGTTTGAAGTTATGGCAGGTGCCAGAGGTCAAAATGGGTGTGTCCTACAACCCTGTAGAGCCAAGAGGCAAAGTTCAGCAGGAGGAGGAAGGAAGCATGAAAGGGACACATCTTTCTCAACAAAGAATGGAGAATCCATCTTAGAACATGAAATCTGTGGGATCTGCATAGAAATGGAAGCACGGGGAGACTTCCTTGGCCCCCTGTTCTTGTTTCTTGGCTTTATTGCTTTCATGTGTATGTATAGAGAAGGGATGTATACATGGGTGCGGAGCTTAGGAGGCCAGAGCCCCCAGAGTTCCAGGAATGGGAGTTTACTGGGGTTTGGGAACCGCCTGGCATTTGTGCTGGGAATTGAACTTAGTCAGCCAATTGTCAATAATAGGTGGTGGCACAGGCTTTTAAACCCAGCACTCCAGATGCAGAGGCGGGCAGATCTCTGAGAATCCGATGCCAGCCTGGTTTACAGAGCGAGTTCCAGGACAACCAAGACTACACAGAAAAATCCTGCCTTGAAAAACAAAACAAAAAGAAGTGTGTCCTCTTAAACATCAAGTCAGCCACCTGATTCTATTTTTATTCCCCTCCCTCCAGGTGAGAGAAGGCTGCTATGACTCTTCAGACTAGAGTTTGGCAAGAAGTTGGTTGAAAAATAAAATAGTTTTGTCTACTTCTTAATGACTGTTCTAAAGTCAACACTGATGTGTACACCAAAACTTGGGGGCATGAAGGGCAGATTAGAAAGAGAATTGGAAACCAGTGTAATGGTGCATACCTAGAGTCAGGAGGCAGAGGCAGTCACATCTCTTGAGTTCGAAGCCAGCCTGGTCTGCAAAGAGAGTTCCTCCAGGGCAGCCAGGACTACATAGAGAAACCCTGTCTCCGAAAAAACAACAACAAACAAACAAAAAACACTTGAATTAGATGTCAGTTAATTAGAAGGAATCATACCCCCGTAAATAAACCTAGTTTGGGGTAGAAAAGAGAATACTCACAGATAACAGGTTTATTCTGAGCCTGTAATTCTAATTCTTTTTTTTTTCTTCTAATCTTTCTTTTTTCTAATGGTCTCACGTGGCTCAGGCTGGTCTTGAACCTATCTCCTGCATCCAACCCCTACGATTACAGCAGGAATGAGACATCACACCCAGCTTAATTATATTTTATATGATATTGTCTTGAAACTTTGGGGAAACAGTGCTGAGGTTTAATTTAGAAACCCTTTTCCTTTTTCTAAAATAACCGCATTGCTAAATATAAGTAGAGTATTCGAATATATTTAAAATAATCATGCATTCTCCAAACCCCGACTTATATTCCTGTTCAACTTTTTCTTTTAATAAGAATATGCATTAAAAAATATTTAGTCTCTGTCCTCCCGACCCTAGTCAGAACTAGAGTGCCCCCTTGCGATCCCTCTGTTGTCTTCAAATTACAGGGTTATTGTTTGCTTTAACTCTGACTTGGTAAAACGGATGTTAGCGTCTATGGGTGACTCTGGACTTGCTCTTTTCCTTCCTCAACGTCTTTCCAGTCTTCTCAAAGGAACAAATAAACTGGCGCCAGATAAAGCCATAACCTTGAGGATCAAGGACCTACTACTCTACTCTGTTCCCTGTGCTGAGAATCAGAGAATTCTGAGTTAAAGGGTCCCAAGGGCCTGGGGCAGAAAAGCCAGGGACGAGTTCGGCTTTGACCCTAGAGTCTTGGCGGGCTGGCATCTGAGATGGTAACGTGCGTGGCGGATTATGTAAGAACCGGCTGGAGAAGCCGCTCGGCGGGAGCCCCGGAGAGAACGCACTGTTCCGGCTGCAGTCCCCACCCTCCTCGCCCAGCAGGGCAGGAGGCACCCAACTATCAGCCGAGGAGGGGAGGATGGAAGAGTGGGGTGTCACGAGGGCGAGCCGCCGACACGGGAACGGATGCCCGGCGTCACACGTCCGTTGTCACACACGTTGCAGACACGAGTTGCTGAGGGCTCCCACGTGCTGCGCCCGTGCGCGGAGGCGCTCGGAGGGGCCCACGTCCCGAGGAACCGCCTCCGTAGCATGGTCTCGCTCTGCACACTCCAGCCGCGCAGACTCCCGCGCAGCGCCGTCCTATTTAAGGCTAGGAGCTCCACCCTTTTCCGCCCCTTGCTTCATTTTCACTTTTTTCCATCCTCCTTTTTATCACCGGAGGAGCCGCATGTACGGGTGGAGCATCTACTGCTTCCCTTCCAGCCAATCACCACTTGGCTGCTTTTCTATTGGCCGAGCCCCCCGTGCGGAAGCAAATGGGCTGTGAGTGTCTGTATCTAGAGTCACATGTTGCCGGCAAGCTGTCCAATGAGAGCACAAGGTCTGTGTACGCAGGGGGAGGCACGTGCAGAGCCGCACGTGTCTGGGAGGGGGAAGGGGCGGGACCCACAGAATGAGGCGGAGGTGGGTCGGCTAGACCGGCACAGACGGCGAAGGAAGGCGCGGGGTACCGAACCTGAGCGGGGCTGAGCTGGCAGACCTAGGTGAGCGGACCAGAGCGGAGCGTCCCCGGAAGACTGACCCGGACGGAGGGAGTGGGCTTGTGAGACCGCAGATCTGGGTGTTGGGAGGAATTGCATCACCTGAAAGGTGCGACCTTAGGCTGACCGGCCGCAGGGCACCTGACGGTGAGGGATGCGAAAGCTACGGAGACGGGTGTCCCTGGGGACGGTCCGCATAGGGACCTTAGGTGGGTTTTGGTGCGCCGATGAGCCACTAGCGGGTGGCTTTTTAGGTCGATAAGCTCACTATGAGGTCTGGAAGGGAACAGCCCAGAACAGCAGACGGAGGGGAAGGCGTAAAGTCGGGTATTCACTCTGAACCCAAAGGAAGAAAGGCTGTGTGGGGTCAAGAGCCTTGGAACGACGGTCTGGATTTTGAATGGGGGTGGAAAAGCAAGTTTTTTTCTTGTTTCTGGTGAGAATGCCCCAGTCTCCCAGGCCCTTTCCTAATCCTTTGACTCTGATTTCAGAGTCCCTCGCTTTGCTTTTCAGTTGCAGGCTCTGAGCTTTGGTACTACAGGAGCTGCTCTTCAGCCTATGCTCCTGGACCTATGGATTCTCCATCTAGCGTTTCTTCTTGTTCCTCCTCCTCCTCACTCTCCTCGTCATTTTCCACATCCCCTGTGAACAGTGACTTTAGCTTCCCCTCTGATAATGAGAGGGAAGGCAAGAGCGCCCATGGGCTCAGGCCAGAAGCTGTTGGGCAAAGGGGAGGTGCCCAGCCCAGTCCGGGTCCTATCCGCTGCAGACATCGACCCAGGGTTTCTGGTAACCAGCATACAGCATCTCATTTGGAACAGCGAGGATCTAGGGTCAAAAGATCAAGAGACGGGGAACTGGAGACCAATCTACACACCCAGGGATGTATCACAGAGGGAGACCTGCTTTTTGCTCAAAAGGTAAGAGAAAGCAGGAGAAAGTTAAGTGTCAAGCACCTAACTGGTTGATAAGGACCCTGAGGGGATGGTACTGGCTGCCAGATACATGACAGCAGAAAAATCACTGCTGTCTTTTTGCTGTTTTCCTACAGTGTAAAGAACTCCAAGGGTTCATACGGCCCCTCACAGATCTACTGAATGGACTAAAAATGGGCCGCTTCGACAGAGGTAATAAGCTGATTGATTATGTTTTTGGGGTTGGGGGATAGTAATGCCCTTCTCTGTGTGAAATGTACGTTTCTCTTCTTTGGGATCTGGGCTATTCCCTGTTTGCATCTGCAACTTGATTTCTTTGGGTGAATCCATTTTAACCCCCATCTGTCTCTGTCTTTACATTTACCTCAGTCCTCACCTGTGCTTTCTGTCCTGCTGGGGCATGAACCTAGTGCCTTGTGTGCACTAGACAAGCTCTCTGCCACTGAGCTACATTCCACTCCCCTGACCACCTTCTCTTTCACCCTAGGATTGAGTAGCTTCCAGCAGAGTGTAGCCATGGACCGGATCCAGCGTATAGTGGGTGTTTTACGGAAGCCTCAGATGGGGTAAGTCTCCCTGTTTCTTACTTCCTCCTCAGTATCTCATTGGGGGAGGCCTGTACAATTCTCCATGTCTCTTTTTTCATACTTAGTGACTTTTAAAATTACCTTTTTCCGCAGAGAACGTTACCTAGGAACTTTGCTGCAAGTGGAAGGGATGCTAAAGACTTGGTTTCCTCATATAGCTGCCCAGACGTCATCCTTAGGAGGGGGCAGGCACCGGATAAACAAGGTAAGAACCTCAAAACTAAGGAAGGGATGGGAGCACAATCAAGAAATGGACTGTGTATGGAGAAATGTGTTCCTCTTCCCATTTTCCTTAAGGTTTTGGTTGTTGGTGGTGGTTTTTTGGTTTTTGTTTTTTTCAGGGAAAGGAATGCCCAACTTTGTGCATTCCTGTACTTTTTATATTTAGCTTAGATGTTGGTTCTATTTTGTTGGGATCTCCTGTTGCAACTTATCTGCTTTCTGAAGACACAGAAGGCTTTTTAATCTGGCCAGATGACTCACACAGGAAGACACCTCAGTTTTCCTCTACAAATCCTTCCTTCCTTGCAGCCCTCCAAACCCTTACCCTCTCCACGTTTTGGCTCCTGTCAAAATATCCTAGGTCAAACCTTATGTGTCTATAATAGTCGGTTTCTTTTTTGTTTGCTTTTGTTTTTTTTTAAGACAAGGTTTCACTGTGTAGCTCTGGCTGTCCTGAAACTCACAGAAATCCACTTGCCTTTGCCTCCTGAGTGCTTGGATTAAAAGCAATTGCCAACATGTCCAACTGAGTCAACTATAATTTTTAATGATGTGAAAATAATTAACTGGAAAGTAACAGGATATGCCTCATGAAGAACTAAAACATGGAAAATGAGGATCTTCAACTCAGAATTCAGGACGTTAATTCATTTACACTTCACTTACAGTTCTCAGGCTGGGGTGTGATTTATTAGAGTGTTCTCCAGCCATATAGCAGGCCTGGGTTTGATTCTCTTAACACCACAGGGGGAAAAAAAAATAAAGACTTTAAAGAAACTAAACAGGAATCACTATGTAAATAGTGAGAACTGTAGGATTGTTTTATCTTGTCCGTTTCTCGTGTTACAGAATCGTTATGTGTTACACAGTCGCCTATCAGCTGTTTGCTGGATAAATGGAAGCATTACGTGATTGCTAAAGTTTTTACTTAATCATCACCTGGCAAGAACACATGTGTTGCACTGCACAGTGTGTGTTGCACTGCAGTGCGTTCTCATGGGCGGCAAAGGCCCAGGCTAATCAGGGCTAATCTGTGAGCTTTCTTAACCATTGGTTGCTTTCCTTCTGTCCCTGTTCTCCAGGACTTTCCAGGCCACCACAGTGACTCAGCTGCTTCCCCTCCTGCACCTCTCATGGAGAAGCTGGGCCAAACACAGCTAGGACATGTAGTGTTGAAACCAAAGCAGCCTTGGCATCTGACAGAATGGCCAGCTATGAACCTCACCTGGAGTCATAGCACTCCCATTTGTAACCCTTCCCTCAGTCCCCAAGGCCCCACCTCCAGCCACAGTTCCCAAGGCACCGCAGCCAGCATTGGTGTCATCCTTGTGCTCCAGAAGAGAGGAAAGCCCATCACCCACTCTGCCCCAGGCACGCCGATCCCACCAGCTGCACTGTCTCCTGTCAGCCCTGGTGATCTGAAGAAACCATCTGGAGAGGGGCCTTGTTGCCACAGTTTGCCAGGAACGCTGCCCTCAGACTGGAGCTGCACCCTCTGTCCCCCTGCTCTCCCTGCCACCGTCAGAGGGATGGCTAAGGACACCTAGAGCCACAGCTGACCAGCCCTCCTGCAGGGCCCCTGCTCCTTGGCCCTAACTCAGGCTTGACAACTGTCCTCTGATTTCCCGTTCGTGTAAATATTATGTTTATGTGTATTTTTTTTTTACTTTTAATGTATTTGTGGTGAGAAAAAATAAATCCTTTCTGATTAAAGACATTTTTTACCTAAATACTTTGCTGTCTGTGGTAAATTGAAAACTTTCAGCCATGAATACCATAAATCTTACCCACTGGGCTTCTGTAAAGAAGATAGACGTGTTTGTGAATACACGCGCCAAAGGTAGAGTCTGGGTGGGATAATACAAAACCTGTGAGGGGTACTGTGGCTGCTGCTTCCCTTGGGAACACCCTTGGCACACTTACAGGTTCAGAGTTGTGGGGGTTTTTTGTTATTTTTTTCTGTTCACACTGAGGAGCTAGTACCTTTCTCTTTGTCTCTCCCTGTGGAACCTTCCAGCCTGCTAGACAAGCAGGTTCTTCTGCTTTGGGGCAGCTCTGCTTTGATGGGAGCTGTTGATGCTTGGGGGTAAATGCATGTATGTAACTTTCTGCTGCCTCCAGAAGAGTGAAAGCCAAAACAGCCACTAGGATTTTGAAGAGGGCATGGTGCCCTAGAATTGTTGAGGTCAGGATAGGGGGACTCAGACTCTGGGCCATACATAGCCTGACTCAAACAGCTGTAACTGCCAAAGGCATGCTAGGCTAAGAAAAGCTACCTGAGTGTTACTGAGTGAAGCCCATGAATGGATAGCGCGGAAGCCTTCTCTGTGTCTTTCGTTCTAATTTGTCCCAGTTTCTACCAAAACCATTTCCTCTCTCATCCTTGGCCTTTCCAGTGCATTGGATAATTCTGTCATCTTAGTCATTGCTTCTCAGCTGCTCAGCATGCTTCTCACTAGTCAGACAGCTTTTCCCATTGCTGGTAAATAAATCGCCTCCCTTTATTTCAGAAAATATGACCTCCTTTCTAAGGCAAAAACTTATTTGTGTAGCTCAGGTTGGCCTAGAAATCAAAGTTATCCTGGTGCCCCAGGAATTAGAGATGTGAAACACCACTCTTAGCTCCATTTGTGACTTTGATGGAGAAATTTTATATATATATACACACACACACACACACACACATAATTTTTTATTATTTATTTATTGGTTTTTCGAGACAGGGTTTCTTTGTGTAATAGTCCTAGCTCTCCTGGAACTAGCTCTTGTAGAGCAAGCTGGCCTCGAACTCACAGAGATCTGCCTGCTTCTGCCTCCTGAGTGCTGGGATTAAAGGTGTGCGCCACCACTGCCTGGCTTTATATATATATTTTTTGAGACAGGGCCTCACTATGTAGCTCTGATTGGCCTAAAACTTGCTACACAGACCAGGCCTGCCTCTCCCTCTGCCTCCTGAGTGCTGGGGTTAAAGGAGGCATGAGCCACCATGCCCAGATCATTTTATTTATTTATTTTAAATTTATTTTTATTTTATGTGCATTGTGTTTTGCCTACATGTATATCTGCATGAGGGTGTCGGATCCCCAGAACTAGAGCCACAGACAGTTTTGAGCTGTCAGTGGGTATGGAGAATTGAACTCAGGTCCTCTGGAAGAGCAGTCAGTGTTCTCAATGTTGAGCCAGCATTCCAGCTCCTTGTTTGGTTTTTTTTAAGATTTATTTTTATTTTATGTTTATAATTATTTGCCTGCATGTATGATGTATATATACCATATGCATGCCTGGTGCCCAAGAAGGTCAGAAGAAGGTATTGGATCCCCTGGAACTGGAATTACAGATGTTTGTGGGTCACCATGTATGTGCTGGGGACTGATCTTAGGTTCTCTGCAAGAACAGCAAGTGCTCTTACTGCTGAGCCATCTCTCTTTCCAGCCCCTTGGATTTTCTTTTATTTGCGAAACTTTTGTAGTTTATATTTGCTATCCATAATAATTACTTCCTGGTGTCATCGGTCATTAGCCCTTACTGAAAAGCCTGCTTGAGCCTACACATGGTCTTCCTCTTCTTGCTCTCCAGTCCTTCCCCAGTCCCACTTCCACTCAGCATCTGGGGCTGAACTTTGGTCCCTGTGCACGCTCGGCAAGTGCTCTACCACAAAGCCACCCCCCCACAGTATACCCCATAATTCCTCCTTACCACGCAGTTAACTGCCAGCAGTCCAGCTTAGGCTACTTTCATTTTGTTGCACTTTCCAAAGTAACTAAGGAGCCCACAATGAGCTCTCCAGTGTTTTATATTCACCTTCCCCTAATGAGCAGTGAAACCCAGGCGCCTTCGCAAAGGCTGTGCCCTCAGTCACTTGACACAGTGCTACCTTCTGAGCCCTTCCTACCTTGCATCTTAGACACACAGTCCCGCTCTCCTCTTACCCAACTGGCAGCACTTTCCAGGTTTCTTAATGGCCCCATTTCCACCCACCCAGAGAGTGGGTGTTCTCTGTGGTGCTAGTCTTGGCTTTCCTCCACGTACAGCCAGACATGTTGACTTTGCGTTTTTTATTGCTTTTATTATTTCCTCAAATTACACAAATGCTAAGTCTTCATTCATTTCCTGCTCTAACATTTGTCCTAAGCAGGCACACTGAATGTAAGCGTTTTTGCTGGGGAAGTTTTATTCTGCTTATACAAAAATTACCGAAGGGACCAGTAACATGGCTCATGACCTTTATCTAAAGACCCTTCATCTAAAGACAGAGGCTGGAGAGAGGGCTCAGAGGTTAAGGGCACTGACTGTTCTTTCAGAGGTCCTGAGTTCAATTCCCAGCAACCCCATGGTGGCTTACAACCACCTGTAATGAGATCTGGTGCTCTCTTCTGGCCTGCAGAATAATAATAAATAAATAAAACAATAAATAAATTTAAAAAAAAAGGAAAGAAAAAAAAAGCTGTTGTATACAAGTCTTACTGAGCTTGATACTTGGATTCCACAGGAGGAGAGAACCAACTCCTACAGGTTGTTCTCTGGTCTCTGAATATGCACATACCCATGTAGGCACATATATACACACTACAGGAATATTTTTGTTTTCTTTTTTAACTATTGAAGGCTAGAGCAGTGGCTCAGCAATTAAGAGCACTCTTGCAGAAGACCAGTGTTTAGTTTCCAGCACCACATGGTGACTCACAACCCTTTGTAATTCCAGTTGCAAGGTATCTGATGCTCTCTTCTGATCTCCTTTGGCACCAGGCATGACTACGAAGAACATACGTGCAGGCAAAACACTCATACACATAAAATAAATCTAAAATTTTTTAACTAACTAAAAATTTATAGCTGGGTGGTGGCAGCAGCAGCAGCACAGGCCTTGAATCCCAGCACTCGGGAGGCTGAGGCACAGGCAGCAGATCTCTGAATCTGAGGCCAGCCTAGTCTACATTATGAGTCTTAGGACAGCCAGGGCTACACAGAGAAACACTGTCTTGAAAAAACAAACAAAAGACTTGATTAAAATTTTAGCACTTTATGGCTGGGGAGGTAGCTCTATAAAGTACTTGCTAAGTATGCACAAAGCCATAGGTACACTCCCTAGCACCCCATAAAACTGGGTATGGTGGCATGTGATCTCAGCTCTTGGGAGGATCAAAAGTTGAAGGTCATCCTCAGGTCCATATCTTCTTCACTTAGACTGTTTTAAAAACAACTGTGGGGCCCTGGAGAGATGGCTAGGTTGCCAAGAGCAGTTGCTATCTAATCATGAGGACTAGAGTTGGGATCCCAGAAACCAGCTGATAAAACAGGCATAGGCATCTCACAAACACCTCTACAGCTCTGAGCAATCTAAGGACCTCCTCTGGAATCACACGCACAGGAACATGTGCCTGTACATATATCTGCACATACATTCACACACGGGCATGCAAGCACACGCACACCAGTCTTTAAAATAAAAGGCCTGGTCAGACAGCTCAGTGAGTAAAGGCCCCTGTCACCACCAAGCCTGATGATCTGAGTTCAAGCCATGGGACCTACCTGGTGGAAGGAGAGAACGATTTTGGCAAGTTGTCCTCTGACCTCCATGTGCTGTGACTCATATACACCGGCCTGTGTTTGAGCCTGAGTACGGAGGATTGATTTTATCAGCATTTTTCTAGATAACTAGGCTTAAAACTTGGGAGCACTGAGGTTGGGCAGAAGGCTGAGGTTAACAGTACTGATGGTGCTTCCTGAGGACCCAGGTTAGATTCCCAACCCCCATACGGTGGCTCATAATATCTGTAAGTCCAGGTCCAGGCAATCTGATGCCTTCTTCTGGCCTCCCTAGACACCAGGCATATATGCAAACAAAACATCCATACACATTAAAATTTTTTAATCAAACAAAAAAGAAAAAATTAACAAAGGGATTAAGAGCACTTGCTGCTCTTGCAGAAAACCCAAGTTCAATCCCAGCACAGACATGGTAACTGACTGTCTGTAACTCCAGACCCAAGGGATGCAATGCCCTGTTCTGACCTCCATGAGCACCAGACACATACGCAGTACAAAGACATACGTGCAGGCAAAACACTTGTACACATGTAATAATAAAATAAACCTTAAAACAAAAAATCACAAAGTACTTTTGTATCTTATTCCATTTGATTCACATGACAAGTTTTGTGAGTCGTTTTACAAATAAGGAACCAGATTGAGAGTTCATGTCCCACAGATCCAGATCGTAAATATTTGTAGGTGATATATCCCCATTTTGTCTATCCAGCTCTACCACTGTAGCCCAAACTAGTCATACACAATCAGCAAATAAACGTGATAATATTCCAATATTTTTATTAATACAAAAAAGTACAGACACCTAGTTGAGTAACTTGTTCAAAGTCATACACCTGATGGCTCTTAGAATCTGAACAGAAACTAAAACTCCTTCCACAGTATTATGTGGCTGTCCATAAAATTAATTTTGCACTTATTATATGCTACCCAGTCTAAATTTATGTCTGCTTACTGTCTTTCCGTAGTGCAAGAGACACTGGAATAGCAGCAACAGTGCCTGGCAGCGGCTAGATATTTGAATAGAAGTTTGTGGACCAGCTTAAGAGTGTCCCAATCTAGCTTCACTTTGGTACTCTGGACTGGGCTGAAGATTTGTGCGAGTACCTGCTAACTGATGACACTATGGATAGATGGCCCAGGGGTTAAGAGCATTTATTTCTCTTGCAGAGGACCTGAATTCAGTTCCCAGCCTCCACACGGCAGCTCACACAACTCCAGCTCCAGAGATTCAACACCGCTCCTATCTTTCAGGTTCCTAAGGCACAAGGCACACATATATACACATAAAATAAAAACATATCTCTTAAACAAATAACTGATGAGGATGCATCTGTGTGTGTTGTGGGGAAGTTTTCTCCATTCATTACTTCAGAACTCATGTAAATAAGCGTACATGGATATGTGGGAACAGCATACACACAAGGTTGTCAAGACAGTGTGAAAGAAATGAGATATTTCTACCAGATCGTACTTGGCAACAAATGACAACGTTGGCATTTAAAAACAAACAAGCAAACAAAAAACAAACAGAACACTTTGATTTTAAATCCTCCAGGCGTTTCCCATTTCTTTCTTTCGTGATTCCACTTGATTTAGTGAAGTGGCTTACGCAGATGATGAAACGGGAAGCTCACAGTATGTAATTTTTCTTAACTTATAGGCAGATGAAGGGTGTGAATCTTCGCCGGGTGAGCAGATCTGTCCTTTTTAAATAGAAAACATTCTGAGGACGCATCCCATTTCCCATCCAGAAAACGAAACCGCTCAGATCTAGTAAAGGTTTAACGGGATTAGAGCTACGGATCGGGCTGACCTTCTCGCAGACCCGAGGACCGCGGCTCCACAGGAAAGCGAGGACGCTGTTTCTTCGACTTTGCCAGACGTAGAGTCCTGCGCCTGCGCTCAGAAGCAGCGAACCTTTGCAAGGACAGACTGTAAGCACGGTTTCCGCAACCTACTGCGTTCTTCGGCGCCACTTCCGCCCGCCGCGGATTCCGTAGCTTCCGCTTCCGCTCCGGAGCGTCCTGGAGTCCGAGTGCTGAGGCTGTTGGTAAGGAACTCGCGGCGGGGACTGCGAATGAAGCGGGTGTGGCGGGAGGGCAGGATTTCGCGTGGCGGCCTGGTCAGTAGAGACGGACCAAGACTCCTTTCCAACGTGCAGCGAAAACCTCGTTTTTCAAGTTACATTTTTTTTTCTTTTTTGAGTTTTGAGACAGCCTTTATGGCACTTGCTATGTAGACCAGGCTGTCCTCGAACTCACGGAGGTCCGCCTGCCTCTGCCTCCCGAAGGCTGGGAATTAGGTGTGTACCTCCACCCTCACCCCCCCCCGGCTTTTAAAATTACCTTTATTTGTTTACTTATTTATTTGTGCGTGGGGGGGAGTGAGAAAGTCAGAACAACTTGCAGGAGCTGGTCCTCTCCTTCCACCATATAGGTCCAGGGCTCGAACTCAGGTCTTCAATCTTGGCTGCAAGTGCCTTTACTTGCTGAGCCATATCGCTTTGCAGTGAGAAGACGGATATTGATAACAATTCGCTTGTACTTTTTTCTTTTTCAAAAAGTTTTTTTTTTTAATTTTTGCGTATGTGTGTTTTGCTCGAATGTATGTGTGTGCACCACAGAAGCCAGAAGAGGACATTGGATCCTCTGGCCTGGAGTTACAAATGGTTGTGAGCTACCATGTGGGTACTAGGAATCAAACCTGGGTCTTCTTAACCACTGAGCCATCTCTCCAGACCTACTTATACTTGGTTTAGTTTTTTTTTTTTTTAAGATTTATTTATTGTGTATACAGTGTTCTGTCTGCATGTATGCTTTACGCGTCAAAAGAGGACTCCAGATTTCTAAGATGTGAAAAATTCCTCCTTCCTGTTTCTGTGGGGTCCTGAGAAGGTTCTATTTCTACAGCGAATAAAAACTGCCTGTAGCAATGTGTGGCTCTGCTGGGCTTCATTTTCTTACCGATTTTCCTGTTTCCGTGCTCCTTGTCCAGCCTGTAGGTCCTGAAGAATGAAGATTTGAAAGCGTGGCCATGGCTAAACACCTGAAGTTCATTGCCAGGACGGTGATGGTTCAGGAGGGGAACGTGGAAGGTGCATACAGGACCCTGAACAGGTAAAAAGAATCAGGGTTTTGCTTGTGGAAATGTAGGATTATCCTCTACCAAGCTTACCCTTTCATAAGCTGCTCCCAGGCTGTGGCTGCTTGTGCTCATCTGTAATCTTAGCCCCTGGGAGATGAAGGCAGGAAGAATTTTGGCTACGTCGACTAGACTCTGTCTCAGCTGGCCTCTCCCCATCTCAAAAAAAAAAAAAAAGCCTAGAAGGGACATGAAGAAGAGGCGTAGGGCATGAAAACTAGCTGAGGCAGCGTCTGTGGAATGCGGCCACTGGAAAAGATGAATTCCTTTGTGATTTTGTTCGTCTCATGTAGCTCAGGCTGGCCTAGAATGAGCAGCGTAGCTAGAGATAGCCTTGACCCTTATCCTCCTGCCTTTATCTTCCCAGTCCTGAGACGTGTCCAGACCACTTCCGTGCCTGGCTAGAAAAGGTGAATTCTGGTTTTGTTCTTGGAGAAACCAGTCAAGATGAGAAGGCATCACAGGTTCAAGGGAGAGTTATAGCATAAGCGAAAATACATAGGTAGGGGCTGGGGAGATGGCCCCATGGCAGGCAGTGCTTGCTGTTCTTTCAGAGGGCCCAAGTTCAGTTCCTAGCACCCACAACTGATGTCAGGGATCTGATGCTCTCTTCTGCCTTCTGCAGGTGCCCACACAGGTTATATAAACAAAAATATATACATACCTACACTTAAAAAATGTCATACCTGGGACTGGAGAGATGGCTCAGAGGTTAAAAGCACTGACTACTCTTCCAGAGGTCCTGAGTTCAACTCCCAGCAACCACATGGTGGCTCACAACCATCTGTAATGAGATCTTGTGCCCTCTTCTGGCCCTCAGGTGTACATGCAGACAGAACACTGTATATAATAAATAAATCTTTTTTTTTCTTTTTTTTAATGTCATAACTGGAGAGGAAGGGAAGGGCTCCCTGGAAATGTATTTGAACACTAGACTATTGGATAGATAGTTTTGTTGTTTTGGGTTTTTTTTATTTATTTATTATGTATACAATATTCTGTCTGCGTGTATGCCTGCAGGCCAGAAGAGGGCACCAGACCTCATTACAGATGGTTGTGAGCCACCATGTGGTTGCCGGGAATTGAACTCAGGACCTTTGGAAGAGCAGGCAATGTTCTTAACCACTGAGCCATCTCTCCAGCCCTTGTTTTGGTTTTTTGAGACAGGGTTTCTCTATGTATCTCTGGCTGTCCTCAAACTCACTCTATAGACCAGGCTAGCCTCAAACAGAGATCCACCTGCCTCTGCCTCCCTGATGCTGGGATTAAAGGCACGAGCCACCTAATGTTGCCGTACTACTCTATTCTTTTAGGCTTCCCTAGTCTGGCATGCCTTATTTACAGTTTTTATGTTATTTTAATCATGTATATGTATGTGGGTATGTGCACCTGAGTGCAGGCACTGTTGGAGGCCAGAAGCTTTAGGGCCCCCCCCCCCCAGCTAGAGAGTCAGGAAGTTGTGAGCACTGATGCAGGTGCTGGAAGCCAGTGAGCCTATCTTTCTAGCTGTTTCTTTGTTGTGTTATAGTTTGATTTTCGGAGGGTGAGTGGAATGTTGGTTGTTTGTGAGAGGGGATCTCACTGTGTCTCTGGCTGGTCTGGAACTGCCAAGTAGATGAGGCTGGCCTTGAGGTCCCCGAGACCACCCACTCTGCCTCCAGTGCTGGGATGGCTGCCACCATACTTGTCTTTTTAGCTGTTTGCTTTCTGTTTCCTTGGTTATCGGTCTGTAAGAAAGCAATGGGCTTCGTTTTAACATAAAGATTGCTTTGAAGAGAGAGTTTTGTGTAGCTGGCAGTACCCTGCGACCAAGTCCTCCTCCGTTTCTCCTATTTCTCCTATTTACTGCCTATTTACAGCATTTACTGCCTCTGTCCATTCTGTGTAATGGAATGTGTTCCTCGTTTCTACTTTTAAATTATAAAGCAAACATGAGAAATAAATTTTTTTAAAAGATTTATTATGTATACAATGTTCTGCCTGCATGTGTCCCTGCAGGCCAGAAGAGGGCACCAGATCTCATTACAGATGGCTGTGAGCCACCATGTGGTTGCTGGGAATTGAACTCAGGACCTCTGGAAGAGCAATCAGTGCTCTTAACCGCTGAGCCATCTCTCCAGCCCGAGAGAAATAAGATTTTTATCATCCCCTGTCTTAGGTGATCATCTCTTCATTGACGTCAGGTCACAGTCTTATTTAATCATTACTAGGGGTTTGTTTAAGATTTATTTTTCTTTAATCCCAGCACTTGATCTCTGAGTTCAAGGCCAGTGTGGTTTATGTGGTGAGTTCCAGGACAACCAGGGCTGTGTCTCCAAAAATAAAACAACAGCAAATTTTATTTTATTTTTATTTAGGTGTATGTATATCTATGCCATGTGTGTTCGGGTGCCCCCAAAGGAGATGTGGAATCCCCTGGAGCTCAGTTGGCACGAGGCTTGCCTAGCTTGCTTGAGGGTTTCCTCCTCAGGACTCTGTAAACTGGGTGTGTAGACACACCCTTATATTTCCAGCGGTTAGAAAGTAGTGGTAGGAGGATCAGAAGTTCAAGGTTGTCCTTGACTCTTTTGCAAATGAGGCCATCCTGGGGATGACCTGAACCTGAATTTGATCCCCACTATGTGGATAATGGAATGGAAGAACTGACTTTTGGAAATTACCTTCTGATCTCCACTAATACTCTGTAGCATGTGCATAACACACACTAAATAAAGATGATCAATAAAAGTATTAAAGATTAAATAAAAATGCAATCCTTCCTGGTTCTGGGTGCTCTTCTAGAGGACCCAGGTTCAATCCTCAGCACCCATATACTAGCTCACAGCTGTCTGCAACTTTGGCTCCTAGGGCTCTGACACCACCTTTCGACCTCTGTCAGTACCGGGCACGCACCACTTGCATACACATAAATGAAGGCAAACCCTTACACACATAAAATATTAAAATAAAAATCTTAAAAGTAGATGCTGTGGGGGCTGGAGAGATGGCTCAGTGGTTAAGAGCACGGGCTGCTCTTCCAGAGGTCCAATTCCTAGCAACAACATGATGGCTCACAACCATCTATGATGAGATATAGTGCCCTCTTCTGGCCTGCAGGTGTACATGCAAAGCCCTCATACATAAAATACAAATAAATAAAAAGTTTTAAAAAGTAGATGCTGTGGTACCTTCTACCATCTGGCCTGGTGTTATTTCAGATCTTGTTCTAAGGAATCTTCTTTCTTTTTTGGGGACAGTCTTATGTAGCCCAGGTTGGTTTTCAGATTTATCATTTAACCAAGAATAACCTCAAGCTCCTGATCCTCTGGCTACCATCTCCTAAGTCTGGGATTATAGGCCTGTGCTCTCCCTCTGCAACTCTCCCCCTTCTCTACGGCTCTGGGAATGGAACCCAGGGCTCCATCCGTACATGCCAAGAAAGCGTGCTGCCAGTTTTAAGCTGCTTTCCCAGTATAAAAACCCGTTTCCTTTAGAAAATAAATAAGTACAAAGCAATTGGGAGTGGTGACTTATACTTGCAGTTCCAGCCCTGGAGAGGCTGAGGCAGGAGGATCTCAAGCAGGAGCTGCACAAACCCTGTCTCATAAAATAAAAAGGACATAAAATACTGTTTTCTTGCTTCAATTATTAAAAACCAAAGGAAGTTATAAGTTGGTGGGGGACAATTTATATTACCTAAAAAGAGAAAGTAGTATCTGGGGATATAGCTCACTTGGTAGAAAGGCATTTGGCCAGCAATACTGTAGAAAATGCGGCATGGTCACCTGTGCCTGGAACCCTGGCATTCAGAGTGGGAAACAGGAGGGTCAAGTTAGAGGCCGAGCTGGGCTACGAGACTACAACGAAGGAGGGAGGGAAGGAGAGAGTCGATGGAAGAAAGAAGACTTCAGTTAGACAGAGAGGTGTTCAGAAGAGTAAGTGAAGAAGAGATACAGGCCCTGGACTCAGAACCTGCAGTTTGATCTCTTTAGGCTTCCTTACAAACTTGAAACTGTGACTTGGAAAACAGTGCAGGGATGGACTGGCAGTTCACAGTCACTCTTCAGAAAGCTGCACTGGTGCCCGTCAAAGGTGACATAGGACTTCAGTCCCAGCACTTGGGAGGCAGAGGCAGATGGATCACTTGAGTTTCAGGCCAGCCTGGTCTACAGAGTGAGCTCTAGGCCAGCCAGAACTGTTTAAAAGACTGATTAGGGTGGTGCATGTTTAATCCCAGCCAGCACAAGAGTGCCCAGCAGGGCAGTAAGGAGTTCAGGATGTCTTGGCTATGTATTACGTCAGAGGCCAGCCTGAGGTATTTAAGATGCTGTCTCAAAAACAACAAAAAAAGCTGCACTTTTAGTATAAAAACATATTTGCAAAGTGGAAGAAAGTTGAGTTTCTATTTTTTTTTTTAAGTCTTGGAATGTTACAGAAATGTCTTATAAATTGTATTTTAGTCTAAGGGGCAAAGTGAGCAAATACTTTGCTCTTAGTAAACTTTTGTAGGCAAGAACTTGAAAGCTCACCCGTGCGAGTGGAGTCCTGGAGGGCCCGGTCCTCCCTGCCAGCCCAGTGCATTTTCCTGACTCAGCTGCCTCCCTCCATAGTCCCTCTCCTCAGCTGTTCTCTGATGTCTTCCCTTTGGGTCACCGTTCTATACACCCGTCTCACTCCAGTCTCCTCAGCTTTCTGACGGTTGTGGTTTTTAAAATGTCACTCCTTTTGTGATCTGATTACAGTAGCTCGCAAGTAAGGAGAGAGGCTGTGTTGGGAGCACAGGGAGCCTTACAAAGGAAAAGCGTGTCTGTCCTGGGAGAGTGCCGCAAAATGCCTGTTATATAATGGGCTCATCAGAGCCCTGAGATGAGGCTATGGAGAGTGGGTTGCTAGGAAGCCTTGTGTGATTGGCTGGCCCCCAAACTAGGAAAGACAAGCACACTGGAAGCATGCCCGGTTGACCCCCTTTCCTCCTGAAGGGCCCGCTTCTGGGCTTCTTCTGTATACACGCCAGTTGACGTAGGCTGGCTACACTGACACGTGAATCTGCCACCCCCAGCTTCCCCTTGTAAGCAGCACAGCTCCTTTACATAATCAGTTGAATTTTACTAAAACTGGCAGCTGGTTTCCCCTTCATGTAAGGTTGCCAGGCACCAGGACTCCAAGCTGATCTGTTTACACTAAGCTCTTCATGTGCTAGCCCTTGAACTACCTTTGCAACCAGAAGTGGCACTAGTAACACCTTCCCCAAAGTGCTACCATTGAGCTACATCCTCAGCTTTTTAAAGTTGCTTACCCCTGGTTAAGAAGCCTCACCCAGATCCATCCCCTCTCCCCAATCATTAGGTGCCCTCCAGGCCAATGAGAGATCCTGTCTCAAAAACACATTTAGGACACACACACACACACTCCACAAAAGTAAGGTGGATGGACCTGAGAAAGAACTCCTGGCTTGATCCCTAGCTTCCTCAAGCACTCTCACATTCATGTCCACACAAAGTCATGTGATTGGAGCACCTGATACATGGGAAAATGGCAAGTGAGGCTCCCGTTTGTATCACTGATGCGATGAGGGCCTATATTTAGGAAGACCCCCCAGTATTGCTCAGACTTCAATTGTGTCAAGAAATTTTTTGGCCTGGGTTTATTTTATACTTGTTTAGCAAGTGCTCTAAACTACTGAGCTATGTGCCTTTTATTTATTTACTGATTTTTACTTTAAAGCAGGATCTGAGTAGCTCAGACTGATGTGAAACTTGAAATCCTCTTGCATCAGCTTCCCAAGTCCTGGGCTGACAGATGCATCACCACCACATCGGTTCTTAATACAGAGAGGAAGGAGCCGCATTCTTCACTAAGATCGATAGGAGTCACTTCATTGTTTTGTTTTAATATAGAACGCTTCACAAATTTGTGTGTTATCCTTGCGTGGGGCCATGCTAATCTTCTCTGTATTGTTCCAATTTTAGTATATGTCCTGCCAAAGCAAACACTTTTTTTTTTTTAATTACAAATGACTTACCCATTTGTGGTATGTTTTGGTTTTGGATTTTTGAGACAAAGCCTTTCTGTGCAGCCCTTATTGGCCTCCAGCTCACAGAGATCTGCCTGCTTCTGTGTATGCAGCTTTGTGTGTAGTTCCTGAAATGCTCCTGTGGTTAAAAAGCAGTACATAAGGAGCCACTGTTCCCATGGGAAGCTGCCAGATAGCTCAGGTGTTTTGTGGTAGTTCGAGAGCATGACGGACTAAGAGTAAGAACTTTTTAAATTTATCTCGCATGTGCTTACTGGAGCCTCTGGCAAGAGGGACTATGTTGTTACCACTTCCCACTGTAATTTTTCACACACAAGTTTTTCTTTTCTGTTGACTTCTGTTGGGCTGTGAACTAGCAAAGGACAGTGATGAGCCACAGATCTAACTAACTTCATTGCTGTCTTTGTACAGAATCCTCACTACCGATGGGCTTACTGAAGTCATAATGCGGCGGCGTTTCTATGAGAAGCCCTGCCGCCGCCGCCAGCGGGAGAGTTATGAAACATGCCGGAGGATCTACAACATGGAAATGGCTCGGAAGATTAACTTTTTGATGAGGAAGAACCGGGCAGATCCATGGCTGGGCTGCTAAGGCCCATGTTAGTTCTGTGTCTGACTGTTCTTACACAACCCCAATCTCTTGTTACCTTTCTCTACAATAAACTCAATCATGCGTGAACAAGAAGGCCGAAATATAGAAGCTATCTCAATAGTCCACAATGGACCATTTCTTTTATTGAAAGGAAAATAACTAATCAAAAAATGGAATGGTGCAGTAATGTTGGTTGCTAGTCTAAGAGAGGGGCCGATCAGGAGTTATAGGTAATGGGTACAGTTTCTGTTTATAAAGATTTGTTTTTTAAAAATGTATATTAGGGTAGGAAAGATGACTCAGCAGTTTAGAGTTTGCCGCTCTTTTCAAAGAGGACCTTGGTTTGGTTCCAACACCTACTGGGTGCTTCTCGCTGTACCTCCAGTTCCAGGGGATCTCTCGCCACCTTCTGCTCTTGGGGATGTAGTGCACATACTTGGAAACTTTTTTTTTGGTCTTTCAAGGCAGGGTTTCTCTGTGTGTAAAAGACTTTATACACAGAGAATATAAATAAAATTTTAGTGAATGTGGGGCTGGAGAGCTGGCTTGGCTCTTTCAGAGTACTGGCTGCTCTTTCAGAGGCCCTGGCTTCAATGCCTGCACCTGCCTGATGGCTCACAACTGTAACTCCAGTTCAAGGGAGTCTTTTTTTTTTTTTTAATTTCATTTTACATTCCAACCACAGTTATCCCTCCCATCTCTCCTCCCACTCCCCCACCTCACCCCAGCCCACCCACCATAGGGCTCCCATGGAGAGTCAACAAGGTCTGGGGGAGTTTCTTTTCTGACCCCCACAGTACATAGATATACACATAAGCCAAATATTCTTCAGATTAAGTAAGTGAATGTACTTAATATTACTGAGTGGTGCACTTGGTTAAATTGTGGTTTTGGTTTGGTTGTTTTTTGACTTTTTGACATAGAATCTTAATGTGTAGACCAGGCTGACCTCAGACTCACAGGTCCATCTGCCTCTGCCTCCTCAATGCTGGGATTGACAATGTATGCCACCATGCCCAGCTACATTGGTATGCTTTTAGGATTTTAAAGACCCTTTTCAGCATCTAGGGGAGGCAAGGAAAAGTTCCAGCTATAAAAGATATACTGCATTTTCTACCCAATTTTTATGAGCCCAAAGCAAGTCTCACTGGGAATGCAGAAGAGACTACTTAGTAAGCTACCCTTCACCTGTTGAGTAGAGAAGTATGTATATATTCTTACTAAATTCTAAAATACAGAACTACTAAATTAGTGCGGAAGTCCTTATCCGAAAGAATCCCAAGAACAAACCTAAGAAGGCTAACTCCTGCTTCTGCCCTTGAGCTTCCTGAAGGGGCTAAGGGAAGGGGGATGTACTAGTGAATGATAATGCACAATAAGGAAAGAGTAGAAGTGCTCAGAGGGGGAGGTGCGTGTAGGTCTGAACTGGAAGGTCAAGTCCAGCAAACTGTTACTGGGCCTGTGGATAATTCTAATTCCTGCTAGAGCTGAACCTTTGTCCTGTGTGCACTGGGCCTCTAGTTGGAGGGTCCCACTGTCAGCACCTTCCCACAGCAAGCCTTCTGTTCCTTTTCTGCTGCCGTCTCCTGACCGGAACACCTTCAGTGGTCTGGGAGTTAACTGACCCCAGCATCTGTGGAAGAAGGCAAAGAGGCGGGAAGTCTAGCTGCCTATCTCCCGGACACTGCCTTCTCAGCATGGACTTAAGGGATAGAATTCAGGGCTAGTGTGTAAACATTGCTCCCTTGTGGTGAAAGGCATTATTTCAGATTTCTAGCCTTCACTTTATTTTTGAGTTAGGGTTTTAGGGTAACCCAAGCTGGCCCCAGACTTGCAGTCTCCCTGCCTTATCCTCTCCAGCTGATGCTACAGGTTTGTCCCTTCTCTAGTGGCTGATGCTGCTGAACTCTTTCATGAGTTTATTCCTCCCTTGAAGCATTCAAGTCCTCTAAAAGTATTTTTTGGCCTCCAAATTAGAGTTTCTTTCTTTTTTTAAAAAGATTTATCTATTATGTATACTATTATGTATACATGCTGTTAAGAATAAGAACAGCTCCACCGGCGCAAGAAATCCAATTAGGTCAAATCAAACCAAATCAAAATGCCCATCATTTTATTAAGTAAGACGCTCTCGGGTGGCTGAGCACATGGCGGGGAGACAGGACACCAAGGAACCCTTACAGACCCGAAAAACCACGTGTTCTTCCTCTAGGAAGCCCCTCAAATACCCTGTGGGACTGGGAGGGGGGATAGGGAGTGGGTCAGGACCTTGCATGCTGGGATTTGGAGTCTAGAGCAAAGCAACTCCCAGGCCACAAGTGAGAAGAGGGCACCAGATCTCATTATAGATGGGTGTGAGCCACCATGTAGATACTGAATGAATTGAACTCAGGACCTCTGGAAGAGCAGTCAGTGCTTTTAACCTCTGAGCCATCTCTCCATCCCAGAGCTTCTTTCATTCTCTTGACAAGGTCCCTCATCAGATGCCTGGCATGTGGATGTTGCCACCCACTCTGTGGGCTGCCTTTTTATTCTGTTGATCATTTCCTTTGATGCTTGTTTGTTGTGACATGGCCTCCACTGGCTTGGAACTTGCCATCCTGCCCCAGCCTCCCAAGGACAGGGATTACTGGCATCTGCTACCATGCCCAGGGAAATGCACAAAACTTTTCCATATCCATGAAGTACAGTTTGCTTTGTTGCCTTTGTTTGATGTCATAGCCAAGAATTCATTGCCAAGTCTAGTGTCATGAAGACTAACCCTGCTGTCTTCTTAGTGTTTTGTAAATTTCTGCTCATAATTTTAGTATAGTTTTTAAAATGTAGGTCTTTGAGCCATTCAAATTAATGAGAATTTAACTACGTTAGTGGGGTGTTGGGTTTCAGTATCCCTTGTAGCCCAGACTGACCTCAGTCTCAATGTGTAATTGAGATTGATTTTATATACCTAATCTTCCTGCATCCAACTGCATGTTTGCAAACAAAAACTTAAAAAAAAAATTGAGACAGGGCCTTGGCTGTCCCTGGAACATACTTTGTAGAACATATTGGCCTGGAACTTAGAAATCTGCCTGCCTCTAAGTGCTGAGATTGAAGGCCTATATCACCACTGCCTGGCCAAATTTAACTTTTAAAAATGGCATTTATTATTTACTCTGTGTGTGCACATGGCACAGTGCACAGAAGTCAAAGGACAGTGTTCAGGACCTGGGTCTCTCCTTCCACCTTATGGGTCCTGAGGATCAAATGCAGGCTGCCAGAATTGGTGGTGAGCAACTTAACCCACTGAGCCATCTTACCAACCCCAACATGAACTAAAATTACAAGTTATCTTTTTGGTGGTAAACTCATCAGAAAATGCAGTTATTTCCTAGAAAGATGGGAATTAGAATTTTCCAGTAGCATGAGGTGTTTTTGGAGTTCCTCCCCCCTCTGCGATATAAAAATTTATTAGGGGCCAGAGAGTTGGTTGAGCAATTAGAGCATGAGCTTTTCTTCCAGAGGACCCAGGTTCGATTCCCAGCACCCATATGGCAGCTCACACCTGTCTGTAAGTCCAGTTCCAGGGGACCCTATACCCTCATGCAGTCAAAACACCAATGCATATAAATAAAATTTAAAGTTTGTTGACTGACTTAAAGAGGGAGGTTCTTGCTGTATTGTTCAAGCTGGCCTAGACTCCTGGGCTCAAGTAATATGCCAACCTCAGTCTCCTGTGTAGTAGATCCCAGCCCTTAATCCAGGCATGGGACACCGTACCCAGCTAAAAGCTAGGTTCAATCATTTGAAAAATACAAACTTTTTTGTTTTGTTTTGTTTTGGTTTTTCGAGACAGGGTTTCACTAGCTCTTGTAGACCAGGCTGGTCTCGAACTCACAGAAATCCGCCTGCCTCTGCCTCCCGAGTGCTAGGATTAAAGGCGTGCACCAGCGCCCAGACGAAAATTACAAACTTAAACACACTTTCCCTGCCAGGGTAGCATGACTGAACAGAAGAAAGCCTGCCTTTGAGTGCCATGGTGGGCGAGCATGACCACACCGCACAGCTCACTCAGCCTCCCAATTACAGCTCCTAGTCCCAGCACATCACAAAATACAGGCTGTTGATAGCGTAACTTCATTCGGGAACGCTGGTGCTGATCAGCATGGGTTGGCTGTACAGACTACTCCCATTCCTCCCTGGCCCAACCCCAAGCCCCCGCTTACTATGTGGGGTCCCACTTCGGCCTCAGCGTCTGTGCCTGTTGTTCACTGCGTGTGAGTAAAGACCGAGCTCAAGTCCTCAAGTGTGAGGCTGCTGCCTGCAGCATGCAGTTTTCAGACGATACTCCTGTTCTTGGCTAGTTTCCAATCTTAGTTTTCACAAGAATCTGACAAAAAAAAAGTCCTTGGGAGGTTCCGGCAACATGGCTAAACGCACCAAGAAGGTCGGGATTGTCAGGAAATATGGGACCCGCTATGGTGCCTCCCTCCGGAAAATGGTGAAGAAAATTGAAATCAGCCAGCACGCCACGTATACGTGCTCCTTCTGAGGCAAGACCAAAATGAAGAGATGAGCCGTCGGCATCTGGCGCTGTGGTTCCTGCATGAAAACAGTGGCTGGGGCGGCCCGGACCTCAACACTACTGCCCTCGCAGTGAAGCCTGCCACCCGAAGACTGAAGGAACTGAAAGGCCAGCAGAAGTGCTACCATTTGAGACCCAAGCCTACTCAATAACGCACAGCCAACTAAATAAATGGATTAATTTACGTTTAAAAAAAAAAAAGTCCTTAGTAACAGTGCTGGAAATTTCTCAAGAATAAAGTGGATTTTCCCGCCAAAATGTGTTCTGATTAATGTATTCCAAATTTTCAGTTATTTGTAAATTTCTTGCAGTGTTTGTTTGTTTTGAAACAGGGTCTCACTGTGTGGTCTTCAGCTCACAGAGACCTGACTGCCTCTGCAACTCAGGGGCTGGGATTAAAAGCCTGAGCCAACATGCCCTGCCTTCTTTCAATGCTTTTTAACAATCTGGGTTCAATTTTCTATGGGGAATGTTTTTAGCAGAACTGATTTTATTTTCCGTATTTAATCAGGTGAGTTTAAAATAAATATTAGTCTCTCAGTTACTGGCTGTGATTTCTCCATATAATTTTTCTGAATCGTTTCCTCGGTTAGGAAATGACAAAAGGAGTCAAGCACAGTGATACACACATTTAGTCCCAACTACTCAGTGATACACACATTTAGTCCCAACTACTCAAACTGAAGAATGAGGACCGCTTACGCCCAGGAGCTCAGCGTCAATCTGGAGAAAACAGACTTTAAATGGGGAAGGGAGAAACAGGAATCCCTTCTTCAATAGGGTACTAGGAGGGTTAAATAATGTATTAAAACATACTACACAGGGTACTGGTATAAGGAACAGGTGTGGATGAGTAGAACGGAGTACAGAATAAACTCATACATGGTCAGATTGTTGATATTATTTTAGTGTGGGCATCACACCCAGGGTCTGAACCAAGCTAGGCAAGTGTAATAACCTCTGAGCTACATCTCAAGTTCTGGTTTGCTGACTTAATTTTTTTTTCTTTAAAATCTGTGTATGTGTGTATGTGGAAGTGTGAAGACAACTCTTAGGAATCCATTTTCTCCTGCCTCCTGCGATCCTGGAATGAAACTTAAGCCATTATCAGGCCCTCATCTGATATTTTTAAAATTTTATTATTTATGTGTGTGCTTGAACATATGTGCATGTGTGTATGCAAAAAAAAAAACAAAACAAAACTCTTTCTGTCCCTCTCTGCCCTCATCTGATTTTTGGTAAGGCTATCTAAGCTATTCAAAGGGAAAAGGACAGCCTGACCAACAAACACTGTGAGAGCTGGGTTCGGTGGTTCAGGTCAGGCCTGTAATCTCAGTTTTTAAGACATGAAGATGGCCCCGGTGGTGATGTATGCCTTTAGTTCCAGCACTTAGGAGGCAAAGGCAAATAGATCTGAGTTTGAGGCCAGCCTGGTCTACATAGTGAGTTCCAGGACAGTCAGGGCTACACAGAGAAGCCCTGTCTCAAACAAACAAACAAAAAACAAGAAAAGAAATAAGGTGGGAACATAAGGAGTTCAAGGTTCAACTCCACAGCACATTGAGTTTGGAGCCAGCCTAGGTGACAGGAGACTGTCTCAAAACAAAACAAATAATAGTATTGGAAAGCTGCATATTCATAGGTGTAAAACTGAAGTTAAAGCTGGGCATGGTGGCACAGGCTGTAGAACACCAGAAATAATTTACCTAACTATTTTTTATCTAACCGATATCCACTCCTCCCACCTTTCCCACAGGAATTTCCATTCTTTAAAAAAATTGTTCTTGGGGCTGAAGAGATGGCTCAGTGGTTAAGAGCACTGGCTGCTCTTTCAGAGGTCCTAAGTTCAATTCCCAGCAACCACATGGTGGCTCACAACCATCTATGATGATATCTGGTGCCCTCTTCTGGCACACACGGAAGGAATGTTGTATACATAATAAATAAATAAATCTTTTTTAAAAAAGGAAAAGAAAAAATTGTTTTTGTATTGCATTTTTTTGGGGGTGTAGTGGAGGGCATGCCACGGTAGACAAGTTTTTATTAAGTACTTAATTGTGCGAGCGTTAAGTATGTAACTACGGAGTCAGAGGGTAGGTACTAAGCCGAAGTGAACTTGTATGAATATGATAGACAATGCTACACTAGCATTGTCAAGAGTGAACTAGCAGTCAAGAGTGTCAGAAAGGTTTCCCTGGGGCCAATATGAACAGAAACGCCAAGGAGAGTAGAGTGCAAACCTTGTAGATTTCTGAGTAAAGAGTAACGCCAGGCGGAAAGCGACATGCCAGGAAGTGGTCCAGATTCTGAGTAAGCAATGGGAACACTAAGTGTGATCCCACTGGTTAGAAAGTGAGACAGGTTTTGTTGGTGTTTCACTGGAGAATGGAAAGCCAGGGGATAGCTCTGAGTGTGTGTTCTTTTCTGTTGCGTGGTTTCTGGCACCGCTGTTAGATTAGGAAGAAAAAGTTAAGGAGGGATGGCTAATGTTAGTGATTATAACATTTTTTTTATAAGAAAGGCTATTTTTAGCACGAACTCCCCGCCTTTAGTTCTAGCAGTAATCTTAGCGCACTAACCCTTAACGCGAAGGACACCGCTGACAACCCGTTTCTGCTCCAGGCAATAATGACTGGACTAATCTGGGAATCGCTCCGCGGGCAGTCAGCCGGTTAATCGCTAGGACCCCGCTGCGCATGCGCCTTGCCGCCGGCCCAGGCTACCGCGGCTGCGCGGCCGCGGCCCCGCCTTCCCTGGTCACGTGCTGTGGGGACCGCAGCGTGGCGGCGGCTGTGGCGGTAGCGACGGCGGGCCGTTGGGCGACCGGAAGGTTTCCGGTTCCGGTGTAACGTTCGGGCTCCGTCTCAGGAGCTGAAGTTTGTGAGGTGAGTAGTGGCCCCGCGCCCCGAGAGGGTAGCCTTCGGTCCGAGCGGCCGGACAGGGCTGAGTCCGGCCGGAGGACCGGGCGGGAGTCCTCGGCGGGAAGCGGGGAAGAGGAGCGCCCGGTTCTTTGGGGGAACGAGTCAGAATGGGCTTGCTGGAGGAACAGGGCGGGGGCGGGGGCGGGAAGGAGCAGGGTGTGCAGACCTGCTCTGCGGTGAGGAGTTAGGTGGGACTCGTGGGGCGGGGGCCGGTTGGAAAGACTGAAGATGGGGCCACTGGGGACCAGGGGCTTGCAGCTAAGAAGAGCGAGGGATTCCTTCGGAAGCTGGCGTTCTGCTCCTGCTCATTCATAAGAGAGATTCTGCCTTCCTCTGCTCCCTCCAGTCCCCCCACCCGACGCTGCCGCCTCCTCGCCGTTATGGTGTGAACATTTGGTTAGTGGCAACTCTGGTAGCTGAAACTTTTTTACCCATTGAGTGTCTCGTTTGCACATTAAGGAAGAATCGGGTCGAATTTGAAGACATCCATTTGTTAGTATAGTGCTTGGGCTCACATCCAGTCTGCTAATATGCTTCACCTAGTACTTTGGATTTTGAAATTGCTTACACTTTCTAGCCTATTATTCGATTGTAGTGGGTTGTAAGCCCCAGTAACATGAGGGTTCTTGACTATCTTGGTCACTGCTGTATGTGTTTGAACATGCAGTAAATATTCTGCTCGACGGTAGTTACTTAAGTAGTTATTGAATGGAGTGCTGTGTTAAATGTTCCCATTTTCTAAGATGAGTAAACTGAGGCTTTGGAAAATTAACTTATTTGCCCAACGGCTTATAAATGGTGGTGCTTAGTATATTTACTGTCTGTTCAGTGAGCTCTTTGCTCCACTCTTGTTAGTGCTTGTGTTTGCTTTCTTTTTGATAGACTGTAAGTATACTGCTATCTCATGATGGCACAAAACCGCTACCCCAGGGTTAGTTCATAAAACTTGTCACTGAGGCACAGCCTTCCAGCTTCATTCAGACATATCAGAGTTACTACTGCTTGGTGGTAGATCATAGGAGAAATGAATCTGTCAAGACTGTAGGAGCGAATTAGACTGCATCTTTATGCTTTTTTGGTTTTTCGAGACAGGGTTTCTCTGTAGCTTTGGAGCCTGTCCTGGAACTCTTGTAGACCAGGCCAGCACCGAACCCACAGAGATCCACCTGCCTCTGCCTCCCAAGTGCTGGGATTAAAGGCGGTGCGCCACCACTGTCCAGGGTGCATCTTTCTGTTTTATGACAAGGTCCATGTAGCCAAGGGTGACTTTGAGCTCTGTAGCCAAGGCTAGACCTGAACTCCCTATTCTCCTGTCTTTACCTCCCTTGTGCTGGAATTACAGGCTTCTATGATCTAGATGTCTTAAAACATTTTGAGCTGGTTGTGGTGGGGCACACACCAGTAGGATTTGCTGAAGGAGGCGGAGGCAGGAGGATTACAAGTTCGAGGCCAGCCTGGGGTACACATTAAAAACATTTTTTTGGAAGAGTAATTCCCAAATCATACCATGACACATGGCAGTGCTTGGGTAGGTCATCTGGGAAGTTGGGGTCAGAGCAGTTCGTTGATTGCTATACAGCTATTTGGGAGAAAGTCAGAAGTGAAGTTTTCACTATGCTTGTGAGGATGTTTGAGATTTAAGATTTACATTTTACCCATATGTAAGCATGAGTAGTGTTGAAATTTTATAACAACTTGCTTTACGTAATAGAAGTTTCTTGTGCAGAGTTTGGAGCTAATAAATAACAGAAGTGAGAAGGAGAGAATTGAAAACATGAATAGCCTTTTTTCTGAGCTTAGGTTTATTCTCGTAAGTCAGCTGACAAGTCCTGTAGAGTATGTGTTGGATTACTGGTGTGTAGCATGTTCACCACTGTGAATAAAACTACAGAGAAATGTAACAATGCTCTTAAGGATTATGAGACTTTACCACAGGAGGACTGACTGGGATAAACCCTTGTTTCCCCCCTCAGAAAGATGTTAGGTCAGAGCTGGGTCAGAGAGCACCTTCCAGAAGTAGAAGGGATAGTAAAGTAGTCTTCTAGATTGACTCTTTAAATGTTCTGTCTGTCTGTCCTTTGCATGACAGGGTCAGAAGTTAGAACTCATTCCTCAGACAGGTTATTCCTATTTTGTTTATTTTTCAGATAGCATTGATGACTGATTCTAAATTAGAATTAAAACGTTAAATGACTGGGGCATGGTGGTGTATTCCCAGAATCCCTGACTGGGAAAGAGGAGGCAGGAGGATTGCCAATGTTAAGTTCTGCTTGAGCTACACAGTGAGCTCCTATCTCAAAAACCGAAACAGCTAGTGGGACACGTCCTTCTTTTGAGGCTTGGGTTTTGGGGAAAGTGTTCCCATTCATATGAAGTGGAGGTGCATGATTAGGAGTGGGGAGGAGGAAGGGGGAGCACTCCTTCCTAGTCTGCTGCTATCCTGACTTTCTGTTTGATCTCCCTTTTCTCTGGCCCTCGCTTGGTTTGTTTTAGGTGTAGTGTCGCATCCCATTAGAGCTGTCGTTCTCCTCTCCCCAAAATGGCGCTGTCTAAGCGGGAGCTGGATGAGCTGAAACCATGGATAGAGAAGACGGTGAAGAGAGTGCTGGGCTTCTCAGAGCCCACGGTGGTCACCGCAGCACTGAACTGTGTGGGGAAGGGCATGGATAAGAAGAAAGCTGCTGGTATGTACCTTTCTGATTCTTCTGACTCAAGGCGTAAATTCATCGCAAACATTGATTTGACCTTCCCCAGACTGTCTCCATTAGGAACAAGTAAAGAAAAGTTCAGAATAGTGAGCCTTTCCCCATCCCACCCCTTTGTTTTAGTTTGTTTTGGGGAACAAGGTCTCCTGTGTAACCTTGTCTGGCCTGGAACTTGCTATATAGACCAGGCTGGCCTTGAACTCAGAGAGATCCACCTGCCTCTGCTTCCTGAGTGCTAGGATTAAAGGTACGTACTATCTTCTCCCCCCCCCACTTTTTTTTTTTAAGACAGGGTTTTGCCAGGTGGTGGTGGCACACGCCTTTAATCCCAGCACTTGGGAGGCAGAGGCAGGCAGATCTTTGTTATTTCGAGACCAGCCTGGTTTACAAGAGCTAGTTCTAGGACAGGCTCCAAAGCTACAGAGAAACCCTGTCTCAAAAAACCAAAAAAAAAAATAATAAAATAAAAATAAAGACAGGGTCTCATGGAGCCCAGCCTGGCTTCCAACTCATTATGTTATAGCTGAGGATGGCCTAAGACTTATGGTACTCAGTCCTCTACCTCAGCAGTTCTCAACCTGTGGATCTTGACCCCACAGGAGTCACATATCAAATATCCTGCTTATCAGATATTAATGTTATAATTTGTAACAGTAGCAAAATTACAGTTGTGAAGAGGCAATGAAATAATTTTATGGTTGTGGTCACCACAACATGAGGAACTGTATTAAAGGGTCACAGCATTAGGAGGGTTGAGAAGCACTGCTCTACATCCTGAATTCTGGGATTATAAGCATGCACAATACCTGACTTATGTAGCACTGGAGATGGAGGAAACCACGGCCTAGGCAGGCACTCCACCAACTGAGCCACCCCCTCTCTCCTTATTTTCCCTTCTTTTACAATGGGAAGAGCTTAAACAGCCAATCTTTCTCTCTATTTATTATTTATGACACATTATGAATCACAGCCTTTGGCCACATACTAAGTCACCTAGGTCAAGTCTGCTTAGGAAATACTCTGCAGTCAAAGAGCCTGATCTGATTGACACCTCAGTGTGGAAGTCTAGTAAGAGACAGAAAAAGGTACAGGGCGGTGGGTTCGCTGGTAGTCTTCCATGATTTGTTGTGTAGGAAGTTTAAGGTGATAATTGTCTTAAACTGTTTATTGGGTGCTGGGAATTGGACCCAAGCCCTGTGTCTGCCAAGCAAAGTACTCTTCCACAGAGCTACATTCCCAACCCTCATCTGAAATCAATTTAAGCAGATTTCTCTGGCTATACTTTCTGATTCAAAAAAATTAGAATGTTTTATCTCATATAAAAGGGTCATTAAGTATAGCAGAAACTGGGAATTCTAAAAAGAAAATTGTTTGCTTAAGTTATTATGAAGACAAGATTTCACTATTTAGCCCTAATTGGCCTCTGTCTCCTGAGTACTGGGATTACAATGTTATCATGCCTGAAACTATTCTTATTTCTTATTTTATTTTTTTATGTGTATGAGTGTTTTGTTTACATTTTTGTATATACCCCAGAAGTATGCAGGTAGCTAGAAAGTGTCAGATCTCCTAAAACTGGAGTTTAAACAGACAGTTGTGAACCTCCATGTGGGTGCTGGGAAGCAAACCTAGGTCCTCTGGAAAAGCAGCCAGTGCTCTTAACTAATAAGCCATCTGTTGAGCCCCTACAGTTTATGGTTTTAAATGTGTGTGTGTGCATGTAGATAAATTGTGTGTGTGGATATGGGTATATGAGGGAAGATGCCCTCAGAGGGGTTAAATTCCCCTGAGGTTATAGGCAGTTATCAGCAGCTCATTGTGAATTCTGGGAACCAAACTTGGGTCCTCTGCAAGAGCAGTATGTGCTCTTAACCATTTCTCTAGTTCCCTATAAAGAAGTTTTTAAAATGTTTTTTTTCCCCTGAACTGGAGAGATGGCTCAGCAGTTAAGAGTGCTGGCTGCTCTTGTGGCAGACCCAGGTTCAATTCCCAGCACCCACATGTCAGCTAACACTGTCTAACTCCAGTTCCAAGGGAGTCAGTGCCATCTTCTGGCCTTCTTGGGGATGCAGCATGTAGTGACATGTGCAGTCAAAATATAAAATAAGCTTAAAGAAATAAAAAGTGAAATCATTCTTCCTCCTGTACTAGTCTGTTCTTTATTACATGTTTGGTATTGGACTGTATACTTTTACCTTTTCAATCTCTGGCCTCTTATTTCTTGTCAGATCACCTGAAACCTTTTCTTGATGATTCTACTCTCCGATTTGTTGATAAGCTGTTTGAGGCTGTGGAGGAAGGCCGAAGCTCCAGACATTCCAAGTCTAGCAGTGACAGAAGCAGAAAACGAGAATTAAAGGTAGGTTGCAGTCACTATCTAATAAGCTCAGGAGTGTTTGAAATAAGAAACGTGCTCAGCTTACCTGCTTACACTTTAACATCTACTATTAGAATGCCTGGTGTTGGGGCTAGGGATTATAGCTCAGGAATAGAGTGCTGGCCTGGCATGCATGAGTCCCTGGGCTCAATCCTGAATTGCAACAAATAAAGAGTAAAAACAACAACAACAAAATAGAGCCCCCAGTGTTCAAGAGGGATCATCAGACAGTAAAGTAGAGGGGTAGGATTTGTATTATCACCATCTTTCGATTATGAGCAAAGTTCATTTAAAGTAGTCCCAAGAAGTAATTGATAGCTTTGTCCTTTTTTATACATCGTTTTATTTTCACCATTCCCTCTTTACTACTTCCTATAAATTGATTGCTCTACGAATCTTGGACTAAAGTCTAGAGAGTTGCTTCATCATGTCTCCACTGCTTCCTGACTGTAAACCTCAATCTTGTTCATTAAAGAGATTTCTATTTAATGTGCTTATAGATAAAATGCCTGAAACCAACTACCATATAGCCCGCATTTGTTGTGTACCCTATTGAGTGGGATGTGTAGAAGAGTTAGAAGTACTCCTCCCTTTTCTACGGAGTGCTTATACTGTGGTCGCTTTGTAGTTATGGCCCTTTTACATAGGAGCACTGTCAAGTAGCTGATCTCTTATCTCAGTTCCCTAATGAAGCCAATTTCTGTCTGACTTCCCTTTACCTCTCTTGTGTTTTTGTTTGTTTGTTCTGAGATAGGGTCTTAACTATATAGCTAGCTCAGCCTGTCCCTCAAATTGTGATGCTCCCTCCGAGTGGTAGGGTTACAGGGGTGTATCACCATGATCCACTTGTCTTTATCTTTAATATGTTTTCTTTTTTTATGGATTTTTTTTAAAGATTCATTTAAAAATTTTTATTTATGTATGTGTATCCACATAGGTGCCCATAAATGTCAGAAGAGGGTGTCAAATCCCTTGGGGCTTGAGTTACAGGTGGTTGTGAGCCACTGTGTAGGTGCTAGGAACCAAACTGGTCCCTGGAAGAGCAAACTCACTCTTAACCTCTGAATCATCTCTCTAGCCCTTGTTTTAGATTTTTGAGACAAGATCTTGCCCCCAAGGCTAGACCGACCTCAAACTCAGATTCTGGCCCAGCCTCCCAAGTGCCGAGATTCTAAGCACATGCCATGATAGTCACTCGAAAGTGCTTTTGGTACCTTGGGTATCAGTTCTTGTTCTGAGACATGAAAAAGATGAGCAGTGTCTGCCTGGGTTCTGGGCCATGTTACAGGACCAAGAAATACAGAAATTCCTTTCCTTTTTGTTTTTATAGCATTATAGGGCAATCAGAGAAATCAAACATAGTCTCGCCTTAAATCATTCTGCAATGTAGAAGTGAGGAGTTTCAATAAATCAGCCACAGATTATAGAATTTCAGACTCGGGTTAAATTTAAGAGGGATGGCTAGTCCACATGCTGTACAGATCACAGTGGAGATTATGTTATGGTAGCACATGCCACTGTAAGTGCCAAGCTCGCACTCTGAATGAATTGACTACATTGGGTGGGATAGTAGAAATGGTTTCTTGAGGGAGATATCTAGATAGCATGGAATATGGGTCCCATTTTTGGTCCATTCAAGTCCCCACTCCACACAATATATTATGGGAGAGTCCTTTTTCTTGAACTGTAGGAGTTCCAGGAAGCGCTCGCCCCTGGCTGAGGATATGTCCTTGCAAAACACGAGCCCTCCTAGTGAAGAGGGGATGTCACCCAAAGCCTACCACCGGTGTGTACATTTGCTTTTTCCCATTGTCCCTTCCAGTTGGCCACTCTTGGTCCTATTAAATTCATTTTGCAAATTAGTCAACATATTTGAGTTCCCATTGTATGATAAGAAGAAAATGTTATTGGGGAATATTAAAAAGAACAAGCCTCTTTTCTGGAAGAACTTAGATTTTAATTGGGAGAAAGTACTACCTAACATGGCAAACAGTGTCAGCAATATAATGTTATCTAATATGAACCAAGCTGTAAGTGCTCAAGAGAATGTGAAAGAACAGTTTGATCAGAGTGGGATGAGATGGTGAGGAAAGCTTCCTGGAGGAGGTGAGTTTGAGACAGGATTTGTGGGAGAGTTTGGAGGAAGAGCACAATGCAGGCAGTAGCACTGGTGAAGATCTTGAGATGGGAATGTTTATGAGAATGTGGGGATGAAATTTGCTTGAATGAGGTAGAAGAATGATGAAGTTGGGTGAAATGGTCCACTTGGTCCACCCTAGAAGACCCCTTTCAAAGTAGTTTGAAAGATTGTGTCATATTCCCCTGGGAAAAGCACAGGATGCTGGTAGGGTTGGGATGGTTCTTCCATTTTTCCCCTGGGGAGGGATACAATTCTTCTTTCATCTTGGGTTCCTTTAGGAGGTGTTTGGTGATGACTCTGAGATCTCAAAAGAATCATCAGGGGTAAAGAAGCGGCGAATACCCCGTTTTGAGGAAGTAGAAGAGGAGCCAGAGGTGATCCCTGGGCCTCCATCAGAAAGCCCTGGCATGCTGACAAAGCTCCAGGTTAGTTAAAAGAAGCAAAGCAATTTTGTGAGCTGAAACAGAAGGCACTCTGGTCCATATTTACTGCAGTCTTGATTTGAGTCGGTATTAACCATTTGGGAAAGTTTCATTTTTTGCTTTATATTTTAGCAGTCCTTAGTTTAATCAGAAATAGTCTAGCTAAGGATTATTGAAATTGTATTTATTAAGCACCTAGTGTGTTATGTCATTGTTTGACCAATTGTCTACTTCATCATCATTGGGAAAATTAAATGACGATAGCACTAGGCTTGACTATATCCTTAGAGCTTCTTTCTGAGCTTCATTAGGACATAAGGGGGGTTTATAGAAACACCTCTAAAGAGGCCGGCACTATTGCCCATGGTTACATACAGTAGAAATTCAGGGGTTGGTAGCATGATTATTTTTTGGGACAGGGTCTTACTATTTAGCCCTGACTGGCCTGTGATTCACTATGTATAGAACAGACTGGCCTCAGACTCACAGAGATAGATATACCTGCCTCTGCCTCCCAAATGCTAAGATAAAGGTCTGTGCCAACATACTTGGTTGGCAAGCATAAAAAAAAAAAACCAAAACACATTTATTTTATTTTATGTCTCTGTACCTAAGTATGTATATGTGCGCCATGTGCATGCAGGAACCTGTGGAAATTAGAAGTGTCACATCCCTAGAACGAGTGAGAGATAGTTGTGAACCACCGTGTGGGTACTGGGAACTGAACACAGGTCTTCTGCAAAAAGCAGTTGGTGCTTTAGCTCTTAACCATCTCGCCAACCCTGCCCCTCTTTAGTGTAATAATTTGGTAAGAAGTGTGCATGCACTACTTTCCCCCTTTTAGATTCTTGGGAGGTTAAGATGTTCATGCCTTATCCAACGTGATACAAGCAGGAAGCGGCACAGCTCTAAACTCATTGTGTGAGTCTCAGTCACCATAATGTATACTACCTAATACACCAGTCCTACTGCGAGGGAAAGAAGATTGAAAAATTCTTGTGCTTGATCGTAAAGGCTTACTAAAGTTTCTAGTTTATGATGCAGGTTTTCTTTGTGTGTCTGTGTGCACACACACATTTGTGTAGAGACATTCATGAACTTTTAGGTTTCTAGAACTGAATGCTTTTCTTCTTTTTTTTTTTTTTTGTTTTTTTTTGTTTTTTGAGACAGGGTTTCTTGTGGCTTTGGAGCCTGTCCTGGAACTAGCTCTTGTAGACCAGGCTGGTCTCGAACTCACAGAGATCCGCCTGCCTCTGCCTCCCAAGTGCTGGGATTAAAGGCGTGCGCCACCACCGCCTGGCCTGAATGCTTTTCATTTGGGAGCATTTATGGGAGAAACTAATCTTTTCCAATTTTTCCCTCTGGAAAACAGATCAAACAGATGATGGAGGCAGCAACACGACAAATTGAGGAACGGAAAAAACAACTGAGCTTCATTAGCCCCCCTACACCTCAGGTATTGTGTCTATATTACTCTGAAATTTGTTGTCATTCATTCACATGAGAGTCCAGACAGTCCACAATTACCTACTATAACTACTATGGTATGTATATATCTGTATGCCTATATATCTCAAACCCTTGGATTTCTTTTACTCTCTATCTTATAGCCAAAGACACCTTCTTCTTCCCAACCAGAGCGACTTCCAATTGGCAACACTATTCAGCCCTCCCAGGCTGCTACGTTTATGAATGATGCCATTGAGAAGGCAAGGAAAGCAGCTGAGCTACAAGCACGAATCCAAGCCCAGCTGGCTTTGAAACCAGGGCTGATTGGCAATGCCAACATGGTGGGCCTGGCTAATCTCCATGCCATGGGCATAGCTCCACCGTGAGTATCTTTCACAGACTCTCTTATCACTTCTGAAATTTTAGGAGTAGTAAATTAAAGGTAATTTACTTGAACGTTACTGATTTTTTTTCTCCCCCAAAGAACATTTAATAATTTCTTACCATTTCATACTTTTAATATGTGTTCTAAATAACAATTACATTTGTTTTTGGCTTTGTTGTAGAGTTTGTTGTATGTTTATAATTGGTAGAACTAAAATAATATTTTTGAGTTGTTATTGAAAGTAAGAATAGAGTCAGGTTTTTGGACCTATCACTCAAGAGCTTTAGCCATTAAACAGCAGTGAGTGAGACCAGATGTTAGACTTGGGTGAGAATCTAGCCTAGTCTAACATAAAAAGCTCTAGGCCAGCCAGTACTGCATAGCAAGACTGTCTCGTTTGTTATTGGTTTGGCATCCTAAGACTGATTCAAGAATTTAGGAGCAGATAGATTGTTAAGAGGTGTATCCCAGTAGTGGAACATTTGGCTAGTATGCAGGAGGTCCTGGGTTCTCAATCCACAGTACCACCACCACCACCACCACTACTACCACAAAAAAAGTAGGGGGCTGGGGCTGGAGAGATGGCTCAGTGATTAAAAGCATTGGCTGCTCTTTGAGAGGACCCAGATACAATTCCCAGCATCTACCTGGCAGCTCACAATTGTCTATAGTTCCAGCTCCAGTGGATCTGATCCCCTCACACAGACATACATGCAGGCAAAACACCAATGTGTATTAAATAAATATAGGGGGTGGAGTGGGCAGACAGTGACTTAGTAGTTAAGAACACTTGCTGCTATTCCACGGGACCAGGGTTTGGTTCCCAGCACCCACAGGTTGGCTAATGGCCATCTATAAGTCCAGTTTCAGAGGACCTAAAAATAAATTTAAGAAAAGAATTTAGGAATAAAATAAGATTAGATAACAAATTCTTCTCAGCATGATTTTTAGAATTGATTTCATTTGATTATGCCCTGTATTTAGATACTCAGTTAGATAAATTTTTTGTGGCCTTTGTCCTTCAGTGCCTGGGTTGGAGCCCAGGGACTTTAATAGTGAAATACAGCTGTAGCCTGGTTTGTGTTTTAGCTAAAAAACTGAACTAATTTACTCTGTTTTTGTTGTATTGTTTTGTTTTGAGATTTACTTATTTTACATGTATGTGTGTTTTGCCTGCATGTGTATCTGTGTAGTACATGGGTACCTGGTATATTCAGGGGTCAGAAGAGAGCATTAGATTCCCTGGAACTCAAGTTACACAGATAGTTGTGAGTCTCAAGAGGATGCTGGAAGAAAACCCAGGCCCACTGCTAGAGCAGCAAGTGCTCTGAACCGCTGAGCCATCTCTTCAGTCCCCTCCTTTGGTGTTTTTAAATCAGATTTTATTCAGCACTAATGGGACTGCCTTCCCTAAAAGTACTGGACACAGTTGTCTTTGTTAGGCTGTTTCGTTTGTTTCCTGTGGATTTTGCTTGCTTTAATGTTGTAACCCATAGGATTTATTTCTTTGTGACTTTTCAGGAAAGTAGAGTTAAAAGATCAGACTAAACCTACACCGCTGATCCTAGACGAGCAAGGTCGCACTGTAGATGCAACAGGCAAGGAGATTGAGCTGACACATCGGATGCCCACCCTAAAGGCAAATATTCGAGCTGTAAAAAGGGAACAATTCAAGCAGCAACTGAAAGAAAAGCCATCAGAGGACATGGAATCTAATACCTTTTTTGACCCCCGAGTTTCAATTGCCCCTTCCCAGCGCCAAAGACGCACTTTTAAATTCCATGACAAGGGCAAATTTGAAAAGATTGCTCAACGATTACGGACAAAGGTAATTCAGAAGTTAAGACGCTGTTAGCATCCATATTTTTGTGAATTAGATACATAGTTTAAAGCAATAAGTATATGGTTTAAGTGCTGTATTCCTAGAACATATAATGTTTAGTATATTTCTCTTCCTGACTACTTTCTGCCTGTGTAGAAATTTTCCCCATAGACTGACAGTTGAGGAAGACAATTCAGAACCATTGTCTTGACTTCTTTTGATGAAGGATAGCCTGGCATTAAAATTTACTACAGAAAATCCATGTACTTAGGAAAGTTGAAATGACTGTATAGACAGCTAAATACAGTCTCAGAGTGAGATTTTCATAGAATTCCACTAATGCATATCTGCTGCAAACACACTATAGAGTGAAGGGAGAGAGGGAGAGTGAACATGTAAATAAACTGAGTAAAGAAATAAAACAGAATTCCTTTCTTACCTTTCAGAAGTTGTGAATTCCTTGCATTAGGTATAAAGATTTTAACTAGGGGTGTTTTTAAATTTGTGACTCTATCACCTTCCATTGTTCCAACGCACTTTCCTGTTTTGTTTTTTCTTGCTTTTAGGCTCAATTGGAGAAGCTGCAAGCAGAGATTTCACAGGCTGCTAGAAAAACAGGCATTCATACTTCTACTAGGCTTGCCCTTATTGCTCCTAAGAAGGAGCTAAAGGAAGGCGATATCCCTGAAATTGAGTGGTGGGACTCTTACATCATACCCAATGGCTTTGACCTGTGAGTTTGTTAGTTCATACTGGAAAGATCGTACATATGCATCAGATAATACTTTAAATCCAAAGGAAATAGATAACTGCACAGACATATATTCATAAACTTTCTTGAGTTATTTTTAGCTTTTGTGGTTAGTGTACCAGAATCAGACAAATAATAGAAGAGTGAGTCTGTAGAACATCTGTCTACTTAATTTATTTTTCCAGTGCTGGGAGATGAACCCAGGACCTGTTTTCTTTTGACTTCTTTTAGAGTTTTACATTTTTTTCTTACTATGTATTCTATATATTTTACATGTTTCTAAGATTCATTTGTAGGGCTAGGTCAGTGGTTGAACATATGCCTAGTATGTAGAAGGCACTTGGGTTTGATCCCAAGGACTTCAAAAAAAGAAAAAGAAGGGGAAAAAAGATCATGAACTTTTTTCTTTTAAATTTGTGTGCAGGTGTGCACATGCCACTGCACATGTGTAGAGGTCAGAGGACAATTTTTGGAGTCAGTTTTTCCTTCCACATTGTTGAGGAGGAGGGTCTCTCTTGTTACTTCCATTGTATCCCACATAGGATTTTGCCAGCCCATTTTCTTCTACTTCCCTTCTCGTAGGAGCGTTGGGATTTCAGGTGTGTACCACCACAATCAACCTTTTTTTTTTTTTTTAAAGATTTATCTTTATTCTATGTATATGAGTGTTTTGCCTGAATAGCTTGCAGGTGTATGTATATGCACTCCATGTTTGCCTAGTCGAGACCAGAAAAGTGTCAGATGTTCTGGACCTGGAGTTACCGCTGCTTACAAGTCATTGTGTGAGTGCTAGGAACTGAAGTCGGTCCTCTGGAAACACAGATATGCTCTTAGCCACTGAGGCTTCTCTTCTCTTGTTAGTCCTCTTGCTTTATTTTATAGCTGATTTCTTTTTTTTTTAATTAATTTATTTATTATGTATACAGTATTCTGTCTGTCTGTATGCTTGCTGGCCAGAAGAGGGCACCAGACCTCATTACAGATGGCTGTGGTTGCTGGGAATTGAACTCAGGACCTCTGGAAGAGCAGTCAGTGCTCTTAACCTCTGAGCCATCTCTCCAGCCCCCTATAGCTGATTTCTTTTCGTTCCTTTTTTTGTTTGGTTGGTTTTGTGTTTGTTTGGTTGGTTGGTTGATTTGGTTTGGTTTTGTTTTTTTCAAGGCAAGATTTCTTTGTGTAACAGCTCTGGATGTCCTGGAACTCACTTTGTAGACCAGGCTGACCTTGAACTCACAGAGCTTCACCAGCCTCTGCCTCCTGAGTGTGGGAATTAAAGAAGTGCACCACCATGCCTGGCTTTATTCCTTTTCTTTTTGCAGGTTCCCCATCCTCCCCTTCGTGAAGGGATTTGAGATGGGTCTCACTATGTAGCCATGGCTAGCCTGGAACTTGCCTCTGTCGCCAGGGTGCTAGGATTAAAGGTGTGTGCCACCGCTGTTGGCTTCTTTTTGAAGTATTAGTAATTGAAGCCAGAAACTTACGAGTTTAAGTAAGTGCTCTATCACAGCTATATCCCTACCTCTAAGGCAAGAGTCCTTAATTGATGGGTGAAATAACAGTAATAAAGCTTTATTAGCATAGACTAGGGAGCTTACTCTGTTGGTAAAATACTACTTACTGTTCAGGCATCAGGACCTGAATTTAGTAGTTAAAAAATCAGGTATGGGGACTCAGAAATTAAGAGCACTTGTTGCTCTCCCAGAGAACCTAGGTTCAGTTCCCAGTATCCACATGATGGTTTACAACCACCTGCAATTTCAGCTCTAGAATATCCAACTCTCTCCTCTGACTTCTGTAAGTACCAGCACATATAATGGTACACATACATAAATACATGCAGAACACAAAACACATTAAGTAAAGATTAAAAGCCAGGCAGTGGTGGCACACCCCTTTGATCCCAGCTCTTGGGAGGCAGAGACAGGCAGATCTCTGTGAGTTCAAGGCCCACCTGGTCTACAGAGCGAGTTCCAGGACAGCCAGTGTGAGAGTGCACACTTGTGTGCTAGGCATGGTATAATAGTGCATGCCTGTAATCCCAGAACTAGGGAAGACAAGGACAGGAGGATCCTTGTAGCTTACTGGCAAGCCAGTCTAATCAGATAACGAAGGTCTAAGTTCAGTGAGAGTGGATCTGCCTCAAAAAAATAAGTTGTAGAACAACTGAAAAAGGTCCTCAGTGTCAGCCTCTGGCTTCCCCTCATGTACACACATACACAACATACACATGAACATGTACATATGCAAACTTTTTTTGGAGAATTTTGTATATGTTTATCATGCTGATACACGACTTTAGGAACTTGCTTTTTTTTTTTAACCATTTTTTTGTCAACTTGCTTCTTAGTGACTCATTGTTACTAATAAGAAAATATGCTTGAGGGTCTGGAGAGATGGCTCAGTGGTTAAGAGCACTGCCTGCTCTTCCAAAGGTCCTGAGTTCAATTCCCAGCAACCACATGGTGGCTCACAACCATCTGAAATGAGGTCTGGTGCCCTCTGCTGGCCTTCACACAGAGAGAATACTGTATACATAATAAATAAATAAATAAAAAAAAGAAAATATGCTTGGGACTGGAAAGATGGCTCTGTAGTTAATAGCATTAATAGGAATGTCTGCTCTTCCAGAGAACCCATATTCAATACCCAGCACCTGCATGGCAGCTCACACTTGTTTATAACTCTAGTTCTAGGGATCTGTGTGAGGGGTTTGGCGCCCATACACAGACATACATGCAGGCAAAATACCAATGCACATAAAATAAAAATAAATCAGAAAAGGCAAATATTCTGCCTATCAGGGATATTAGGGTTGATATTGAGATTAGGAATGGCTAGTATGGAGAACATGTCCAACTTTTTTGAGACCCTTTTTTCTCAGTTTGAAAATAATGTGTAACCTAAGAACCTGGTATAGGTAGTGTGTAATAAATACAGTAGAACACATAGAGAACAGATATTTTTTCATTGTGTCTCTAGGCTACTCTTGATATCATCTCTACCCACATATCTTGTTTTCTCTTCTTCCTCCAATTTTAGTACAGAGCAAAATCCCAAGAGAGAAGATTATTTTGGAATCACAAATCTTGTTGAACATCCAGCCCAGCTTAACCCTCCAGGTAATGTATATATTATCCAACAGATTATGATTATCCAGTATTGTGGATTATGACTCTAGTAAAGCATTAGCCAGTAGAACTTATACAGGTAGATGAGTTCTCTGCCATGCTTTCCCACCTATAGCACTACCCACATGTGATTACTGTGTACTTGAGAACTAAATTGAATTAGTGAAGCTGAGAGCCTTGCATTTAAATTTTAATTAAACTAAATAGTACAGTCAGCTAATGACTACTGGGCAACATTGAGATTATCCATTACCAAATTTAACTAAACTAAATAGTACAGTCAGCTAATGACTACTGGGCAACATTGAGATTATCCATTACCAAATTTAACTAAACTAAATAGTACAGTCAGCTAATGACTACTGGGCAACATTGAGATTATCCATTACCAAATCAGTGCCTCATCTGCAGTTGGCCTCGCTGATATCACAAGTTGGACTTTTGTCATTATGCAATTCTATAGCCACTGAAAACTGTCCATCTGTTTTTGTTGTTTTTTTATTATTTTGGTGTTTTGTTAGTTTATTTGTTTTAAAGCAAGGCCTCACTGTGTAGCCTTGCTGGCCTGGTAATGGCAGAGATTCTCTTGCCTCTGCCTCCGGAGTACTGGGATTAAAGGTGTGCACCACCAGGCCGACACTCTTCCCTTGCTGTGTATTTTGGTTGTTTTCATAGTCAGCTTCCTTTAGCATTGTTAGCAAACCACTATTTCATTACTTATACTATTTGTTAATAAATGTAAGCCTCTCTTAAATCACAGCACTCTGGAGGCAGAAACAGATCTATGTGAGTTCGAGGCCAGCTTGGTCTACAGAGATAGTTAGGGCTGTTTATTATACAGAGAAACCCTGTCTCGAAAAGCCAAAAAGAAAACAAGAAAAGTAAGCCTATTTGTCTGTTCCTGTGCCTGAATAGGGGTAAGGGCGGAGTGGTGAAGAATCTGCTGGAGACCCAAAGGTCTCTCAGCTGGGAAACTGAAACTGGAAGATGTATGCTAATTCACTCACTTGCCCACATCATCTAGGATTTCTTTGGACAATTTTCCTAGCAATGGCCACCACATGTGTCTACACATAGACACACAAGTGCTACAGCTCTCATGTGGAAGTCAGTGTACAACTTGTGAGTTACATGTTACTGGTTCCCATTTGTGATCTTTGGCTTTATTCAGTCTTTTTGTCTGTTTTTTTTGATTTTTGTTTTGTTTTGTTTTGGTAGTAAAATGTCCATTAGTTCAGTCAAAAGGGATAGGTGGTTTAACTTGGTGTGTTAGTATATGCCTATAAACCTACCACTGTGGAGACTTATGATTCCATGCAAGCAAGGGATACATATGAAGATCCTATCTCAAAAGGAGGAGGTTTTTTTTTTTTCATACTTGTAACTTGAGACAGACAGCAGAGGTTGTAGTTGTGGCTGTTTTCCATAGTTGAATGTGTTCATTAAGTCACTTAGAGCATTGAGAATTTTCTCATAGAACAGCTAATAAACCTCCTATAAAAGTTATGTGCCATGCCAGGCAATGGTGGCGCACGCCTTTAATCCTAGCACTCGGGAGACAGAGGCAGACAGACCTCTGTGAGTTCGAGACCAGCCTGGTCTTCAAGAGCTAGTTCCAGAACAGGCTCTAAAACTACAGTGGAACCCTGTCTCAAAAAACAAAAAAAAAAAAGTTATGTGTCTACCAAGGCCTGGCACTGGTTGTGTTTGCCTTTAATGCCAGCACTTAGGAGCCAGAAGTAAGGTGGATCTCTATGAATTTGAGGCCAGCCTGGTCTACAGAGTGAGTTCTGGGATAGCCAGGGCTACACAGAGAAACTCTCCAAAACCCAAAAGAAAACAAAAACTATGTGCTTACTAGCTGGGGCCAATGACACATACTCTTCTAATCCTAACACAGGAGGCTGATGTGATTCATTTGAATCACTTCAAAGTTTGAGGCCAGCCTGAGGTGCATAGAGAAACCCTGTCTCAAACAAATGAAAAACCAAAAGCAAGTTCTGTAAATCCTAAAGGATTTTAATACTTTCTGTCGGGATGAATTAAGATAATACCATAGTAGCAAATTCACTTGGCGATAGTGCTAATAAGTTTACAAAAATACATTGAAACAGTAAGATAAAGGCAAGACATCCCTTGTTCAAAATGCTTGGAACAAAAGTTTCAGATGCTAATTTTTCATACTTTGAGATTTGCATAATGTTTGAACTTTTCTAATGTGGAAACTTGAAATATATCATAATAGTCAAAAGTTCTTAATTTCAAGGGCCAGGAGAGCTCATGAGGTAAAGCACTTGCTGCACAAGTGTGAGGACTGGAGTTTGGATCCTAGTGCCTGCATAGACACCCAGCGGTGTGCTGGATCTGTAGTGCCTGCATAGATACCCAGCGGTGTGGTGGATCCTTAATGCCTGCATAAACACCCAGCAGTGTGCTGGATCCGTAGTGCCCGCATAAACACCCAGCGGTGTGCTGGATCCGTAGTGCCCGCATAAACACCCAGCAGTGTGGTGGATCCTTAGTGCCTGCATAGACACCCAGCGGGCGTGGTGGATCCTTAGTGCCTGCGTAGACACCCAGTGGTGTGGTGGATCCGTAGTGCCTGCATAGACACCCAGCGGTGTGCTGGATCCTTAGTGCCTGCATAGACATCCAGCGGTGTGGTGGATCCTTAGTGCCTGCATAAACACCCAGCGGTGTGCTGGATCCTTAGTGCCTGCGTAGACACCCAGCAGGCGTGGTGGATCCCTAGTGCCTGCATAGACACCCAGCGGTGTGGTGGATCCTTAGTGCCTGCATAGACATCCAGCGGTGTGGTGGATCCTTAGTGCCTGCGTAGACACCCAGCAGGCGTGGTGGATCCCTAGTGCCTGCATAGACACCCAGCGGTGTGGTGGATCC